>CM039726.1:66005484-66292886 GCA_022539455.1 Dendrobium nobile | reverse complement strand
CGGCGGTTATAACTGCCACAAATTCCTTTGGTATTGTGGGTTATATATTCTAGCGCTGATGCAATGGTTGGTGCTCTTTGTTTGGAGAAATATTTGTGTGGTTACTTATTAGATGCCCCATCATACCTTAATCATATTTTCTTTATTAATGAATATTTTGTAAGTATAACTTTAAAAGCTGCTTGAAATGCAACTACATTAGTTGAAAAAAAAAAAATTTAATACAAATGAATCTCTCAATAATAATCACTTTCAAGAGGTGTATGGGGTTCAATTAAGACTTAGGCTTCGTTTGGGACAGCTTTCGTACTACTTTCTAAAACGGCATTCCAGTATAAAATTTTCTAATTCAAGAATTTTTTGTACTAGAAAGTTATTTTAGAAAGCAACAAAAAAGCTATCCCAAACGGAACCTTAGTTTGGGACGGCTTTTTTACTACTTAAAGCAATTTTCTAATATAAAAATTTTAATTTTTAAACTAAAAAGTTATTTTAATAATCAATAAAAAAGCCATCCCAAATGAATCTTAAAAACAAGCCAAAATCGTGGGATTTGATCTTCTACGACCCACTGGCATGCATGGTGAAAGGCAAGCTATTGAAGCATTAATCAATCAATAAATCAAATACAGCCATGTAAAAGAACCACATACAGCCATGTAAGAGTTCTGCCAAATCATCAGGTAGAAATTTATTTCAAAGTGATTTTACAACTCTACAGAACTAACAAAAAAGCATTCATACCATATAAATGATCCTATTGCAACAACATAACAAATTATGAGCTTGCTATACTTAAAAATTGCAAAAACAACTAAATTGAATCCAAGCTTACAAAGCAGATACATAAGACAACTTGAGTTGGTTAAATTTTCAAAAATTCTTAGGATACCATAAGACAGCAGACAGTACAGAAGAACTAGCATAACAAAATAAAAACCAAAAAACTACAGGAAACAAGCCTTCCAAAGTTCTTTTTTTACAGCTGAAGTTTCTCCTTAAAGGGACATTACCATCCAGATTATGATCCAACTTTGAATGGTTTTCTTTTCCTGAATTGTTTCACCAATTAAAACGCTGAACAGCCAATTTCCAAGAACCACCAGCGCAGCAAGGATTTTGTTTAGCTGAAGGAGAATAATGTAATTTTTTTTTTAATTTGATGTGTAAGTTTGAATAGAAAATGATACAAAAGAACTGTTAGTATGACTAGATTTAGGCTTCGTCTCGGACAACTTTCTTGTTGCTTCTTAAAGCAACTTTAAGAAGCAACAAAAAAGTCATCCTTAGCATGTCTTATGAGGACAAATAACATGTAATACATTTCTAGAACAGATTCTGCAAAACCTTACGAGGAAACAAAATTAAATAGGATAAAACTATCAGTGAAGGTACAATAAAAATATGATGGCATCGAATACCATTCTTGAGAGACAAGGTAAATCTACATGATGCAACAAGTGAATCTTATTTGATTTCATTAATTTTACTGTATTTTTATAAATTTTAGAGACTTAATTATTTCTGTAAACGCTTGCATTTCCATGTAAGTGTCTACTGATCGCTTAAAATCCCATGGTTCCTTGAATTCTCTATTTTCTCAGGGTTCAGGGTTTTATAGTGGTACCTTGAATTCTCTACTTGTAGAAAACTGAGAGTTAGTGATCTATGAATTATGTGCTTTTGTTACATGATTTTCTATATCTCATGCAAGATCAACATTAGAAACCCTTGAATTTAAGACATTATAGTAGATTTGGTTCCAAAATTTAACAATATGTCCTAATGTCAACATAGTAGTGCCACTTAACAAATTAACAAAGATAAAATTTTGGAAAATAGACCATATAGAGTGCATAAGATTCCTAACGCAGCTAGCATGATGAAATGAAGTCAAATCACGAAAGAAATTAACATTCATAGATTTAAAGAATTAGCAATAGGTTCATAACTTTAAGAACAAGTTGCATAGAATGATATGGCTGAGTGTTGAATGTGGGTTCATAAATAGATGAAAAAAGAGGATGATCTGAGTAATTAGCAATATCAAATTAGACATAAAAATTAGATTAATGCCAAAGATTCATGGAATTTTTTTGTTTAAAACAATCCACTGCACAATGAGATTTTAAATAACTTTGCCTTTATTGTATTTAATTTCTTTAAGGTCTTTAAGAGAAGTTTTTGTAAAGTTAAATGCACCAGTATAACGTTATTAGATTTAGGCTTCGTTTGGATCGACTTTCTTACTACTTCTTAAAGCAGCTTTCTAGTAATATTTTGGTACTAAAAAGCTGCTTTAAGTAGCAGCAAGAAAGCCATCCCAAACGAAGTCTTGAAGTCTATGTAACTCATGTTCACATCAATAAAAAGCTTATAATTATTATAATTAATAGCCAATTTCTATAAATAGTCCCATGAAATTTATACAAATAAAAAAAGGCAAGTGATGAAAATGACACAAAACTAATATGTATCTAAATTATTACTACTAAAGACTTGTAACTAATTCCAGAAGAAATAAATGACGAAGAGAACAAATATATATATATATATATATATATATATATATAAATATATATATATATATAATATATATATATATATATATATATATATATAAAAAATATCAATATAATATGCTTATACATAAGGTCAATCTCCTTGAAAAATAAAAGTAAATCAAATGGCTTTAAAAATTTGAATGTGGTGGATTATACATTTCTAGAAATGACCATACAGATGAATTTTCAAAATTTATGTTTCTTTTAAGGCATTCATTGAGAATAAATATTTTGAAATATTGGTCACGTTTCTTTTTATCAAATTTTCATGTTAGTGAACCAATAATCAAAAGACAATACCGAGAGATCAATTTGTTCATTCAATATTGGGATGCTTTACATTGATAAGTAATAAGGAGTTGCACTATCAAGTTGCTCAATTGATTCATTAACTATATATATATATATATATATATATATATATATATATATATATGATTGGTTTAATTTTGTATTCAGTTATAGATTTAATCTTTATTAAAAATTCAAGTTCAAATATGATCTCATGCTTAATTTTATATTCAATATCAATTTTTGACTTTTTATGCAAATGCAAGTTGAGTATGGTCTAATATAAGTGTAGACTTAATTTCAACATAAAATATAGATTTAGGATACAACAATAAAATCATATTTTTAGCATGCAATACATCATCAAAAAAAATTTATGAACAACATTTTCTTCAATAAAATATTTATCAACAATGGTGTGCCCAATAGATTTTAAAGGACAGGAACATGAATCATGTGTAATAGTACTAAAAAAATACATGTAAAATGTTTTAACATTCAAAGATGTAGGTAGATATAGATAGTGTTTTTAATGGACTGTGCGTAAATAAGTTGATTTCTAAACCCTTCCCTATGATGCTTAATGAACAAATAGTGATAACAATATAATTTAAAAGAAATTGACATGTATACACATAGGTACACAAAAGGGTATGTCAAATCAATGAAATTCTAAAACACCTGCATGGGCCCCGGAGAGTATATTATTGGTACACACGTGACGTCTAGGGATGTTGCGCGGGTTATTAAATTTGAACCCGATTCTTCTAAGCAGATAAAAGGAGTTGACAGGGTTCAATTATAAAACGCCCAACACCCACATGGGCCCCGGCGGGCGTGTTATTGGTATACACGTAACGTTTAAGGATGCTGCGCGGGTCAACAAGTGAATTCAGATTCGAACCCGATCCTCCTATGCAGATCAATAGGAGTCGACATGGTTCGAACCATCAAACAAATACACGGTTGTGGCGACCGATGTATTTGTTTTAATACATTCATATTAGGACTTCAAGGCCTATAATCAAAAGAATTCACTAATAAAAGCATAAAACCTACGAAACCCGATCCTAATAAGCAGACAAATAGGAGTAGACAGGGTTTGAATCGACGGATAAATATGCGGTCATGAAGTTGATCGAAATATTTATTTTATACATTCATATCAGACCTTCAAGGCTTTTAACAAAAAAAAATCACAAACAAGGGCATAAAGCCTATGAAACTTGATCCCTTATCGCAAGTTGATAGGGTCGACAAGATTCATAAACATTTTCAAATGGAAATGACCCCAAACACCCCGATGATAGCCGTGTTGAATGCAGATCTCAACCGGAGGGGTTCACAAATATTTTCAAAATGCCTCTCACAAGTCCACTCAAAATCCAAAACTTCACAAAGTCAAAAATCCAAAATTATAAATATTTAAAATTTAAAATCTAACCATCAAATGCTTAAAGCAAAATACATCCACCCTCCGCAACAGTTTACCGGGGTGGACAAAAATGAAAACTACTTCAGCTCACAAAGAGCCAAATGCCTAGTCGAAAATATCACTAGGATCAATTCTCAAATAATATTCTGCCATTAAGGACGTGGTACGTGTCCTCTAACCTAGGATTTTGCCGCCAAATGGCACCGCATGATAAACGGTTATGACCCGGGGCCCTCTGAACCGAGTGGTTTTGCCGCCAAATGGAACCACGAAATACTGATTATGGCCAGAGCCGATATGCTCCTTATTGGCATCAAATCCTTGAGATATGAATCAATAAAATATGATTGATATGGCACAAAGCTTTCTGTTAGCTATGGTGGATTCAAATTTGTCCCCTTAAACAAACATTCAACCCAGATCTACAAGGTACCCTTGAACGAAGCAACAAATGGCTGCCGACAAGGATCCTTCTGTCAGGTTGGGTCGACTACCTCCTCTGACTAAGTAGACCATGGACCATGATGATGGCCCGGGAAGACGGAACCATGAGATCTTGATCGGGTCTATCATCTATTCCCACACCATCCGCTTTAAGTGCAAGATGATGCAATTTTCAATTTTAAATATCAAATCTCCAAATCTTCCAATCCTCCAAATCCCCAAATTCTTCAACTATTCCAAACACTCATCCAGCTACTATATGTCAGATAACACGTATACTCTATGTATCTGATTGATGACTAGCCTTAATCGAAAGTTCTCTCTCATTATCGGGAGGGGTAATTAACTATAGGGGCTTGCGCCTATAGGAAACCAGAACTCATATCATAAAGTCCTCGCAAAATGAGGGCAAAATCTCTGAGTAGTGTCTTATCTACAAACCCATCTGCCTTCCAAAATTTATTCCGGAACTTAGTTCGTTAAAACTCCCTCGCCGAAAAGAAAAGCAAACAGCAATGCGGCGGGGAGGCCGAGGCCGAATTTTCGGAGCCCACATGACATTATATATAACCTACAAATCTTGCATAATAACATGCTTACAATCCATAAATTGATCATGCAACTTATTTTTATGAACACAAATGATAAGTATTGCTCATGATGATGAGCAATGACATTAGTAACAACACTCATTCAAAATAATTGAGCATGTCCCACTAACTTTGATTTCACACATTCAACAACTTGGGAATTAGACATTTATTTTTCTAAGACTTTTAATCATTGATCCAATTTGAATTTTTTTAGGATTATACATCACATCAAGTGTAGCAAAATAATTTTGAACCTGACGATAAGAATTCATTTAAATTGTAACTTTTATTTTTTTATTGACCCAATTAAATGACCTACTTCAAATTTACATAATGCAACCAAAAGCTTTGATACCAATTTGATGCAAAACAATTTATGTTGCGATTCCTAATGCAACTAAGATAATGCAATGAATGCAACTCTCATTAAAATTAGGATTTCTAGATTTTTACAGTAAATATATTAAAAACTCATTTTCTTAAATGCAAAATAGAAAATATGGGATTTAAGATCAAAATGATAATATGATGATCAATTAATTTGAAGAAACCAATGATAAATTCAAACCATGTAAAGACTAATGAGTAATTGAAACAATTAACCGTAATTAAAATTCAAATTGCACCAAATTTGAACAAAATTAAAAAAAGATATTTAAATATAGAATTCAATCCTCTCGTAGCCAGAAGAAAGTGTAACAAGGGAACTGCAAACAACATCACAAAAGAAAAAAATCGAACAGATCACAAGCAAAATGCAACAGGAAGACCCATTGAATAGATCCTATGGTCTGGAGGAGTAGACGGACCACATGATTAGCTACAAAAATCAAGCAAAAATATCTCAGCTATAGTACCAAAGATGGATAATGCAACATAAAAGCGATTACAATCTAAAAGAGGATAAAATAACATAATTATAGACAATCCTGACTATGGAGCCCACAACAAAGGAATATGGTAACTATAGAAATCAAATGTGATTAGATGATAGAACTATCAAAGTAAAAAAAAAAAAAACATCTACATTGATAGTAAGTTATATTCAAATATTTCTTTGTTCTTGATTGAATTATGCAACAACAACAACAACATCAAGCCTTTATCCCACTACGTGGAGTCGGCTACATGAATCCTTTTTCTTCATTGTGTCCTATTAAAAGTCAAATTCTCGTTTAAATCTAATAGATTAAGATCATTTCTAATATTTTCTAACCAAGTCTTTTTAGGTCTGCCTCTACCTTTCTTGATTGAATTATGCATATGAATAATTTTTTTGAATGAAAAATTTTGTTTGTTGAGCGAAAAGTAAAATTTACAAATTAAAATCAATTGGCCAAGCTAAGATCTATTAGATAAATGTTAAAAAAAAAAAAAAAAAGTCTTAGTAGCTAGGTTATCAGAACTTGGGCTGAAGTAAAATCTTTACCTAAATGATGGTCATTATTTACAAGAATAAGAAAGGGAAATCATCCCTACTACTAATTCAAAATTTCTTAAATCCCTAAATTCATAAAGGAAACTGACTCAGACATGCACAATAAGTTAATATTTACAAGACATGAACAATAAGTTTTTGTGTCAAAACCACAAACTTTTAGAAGCATGATTCTAACCTTACTAGAGTGGATTGTTTTTTCTAAAATGATAGATTTTATTCCAAATAAAAACGGTTTGATACATCTCATACAACGAAGTTATATATGAACCACCACATTTAACTAAACTCGGTTTTAACAAAGTTGTTAAATTGCATGGGTAAATTATAATTATTAATTTATTATCTTAAAAGATGTCAACTTTTTAAGTTATTTATGAAATATTCTATGGAGAAAATGAGAACTCAATTTAACAATCCAACATTAATTTCAGAAGTTATTTTCTACATTTCATTGTACATATCAAAAGTTCCCAAGTTTATTTTTTGAAACCCTATCTTCACAAAAAGCTACTTTCACCATCCCTCTAATATGAAATTTATTACTTATTCTTCCTAATTTGGAAATACATTCATCTTAAAATTTCATTTAGGTCACATTCAACTTCACTATTAGTGACATGTTACGACCCACCAATTAGATTCTTACAAATTAGCATATGTAATTGTAAATTTATTAAATCTATCTTTAAGTCTTTATAATATTCTCTCA
This sequence comes from Dendrobium nobile, assembly GCA_022539455.1. Lineage (NCBI taxonomy): Eukaryota > Viridiplantae > Streptophyta > Magnoliopsida > Asparagales > Orchidaceae > Dendrobium > Dendrobium nobile. Next base: position 66,285,409 of record CM039726.1, on the reverse strand, counting down.
TCACATACTCAGGCACATCTAGACGTTCATTTAACAATCCAACATTAATTTCAGAAGTTATATACTTATATGCTCATTCTTTTATATAATAACTTAAAAAAACTTAACTCGTCAAGCCAAAATACTACTTTATATTCTAATAATCTTGACAGATAATTGCTAATGTCACACCTACTAACTTACATATCATATGTTAAGTTTTCTTGTTCATTTTGTAAATGTTTTTGACATTATTATAATTTTTTACTTATTTAAAAAAATGTCTCACTGATTAGTATAGATGTAGATAATAGTAAACAATTGTGCCAACTCCTGGTAACACATTAAGACATTTAAGAATGAGTATTCCTAATAGGATGCTTAATAATATAAAATATAAATTGGTTAAATGATATTAAATTATTCTTTGTTTATTTTTAAAATGCAAAATCAAAATAGTTAGATGATAGTTCATTTAAAAGTTGATTGAAGTGCTTCATATTACTTTAATGTCATTATATTTGATGGATGATGTAAGATCATGGGACTGAATTTCATTAAGTTGGGAAGATCATTATAACCTAATTGTTTGGGTTAGATGCATAATGAGATTTATTTATTATTTCAAGATACCTTGGAAAAAATTATCCAATTAATTTATTCAATGCAGGAAGATTTTTATAATATAATTGTCTAGGTTAGTTGGATAATCATGAGATTTAATTACAGATAACTATTCTAATTAATTTACTTCATTGCACTTTTACTTATTCATGATGCAAGCATCAAGGACACAACAATTAGAACTATCGAAACAACATCCAAAGAAGTGGCAAATGTTGATGACCTCAGTAACCTACAAAACATAAAAGGTCGGTGCAACATTATTCTTGAAGAAACATGAACACACCAATGACAAGGAAAAAGAGTTTTTACATGAATGCTCTTGTAAAATTCTCTCTCATCACTAATATTATAAAAATCGGATTGAAAAGAGCCTAATCGCAAGCCTTTATTTAAAAATATATACATAAACACTACCATGCATCCAGAACCTTACACTCTCTGATTGTTTAAAAAGGAAAATGATAAAAAATGCCTAAATAATGTAATATTAAATTTGATATTAATGGGTCACTTATTGATGAGGTGAATTTAGAGGTAGTATGATTTGCATCACATAATCTCTTAGCTTTTAATGAAAATCTATATTTAGAGATAATATCGTTGAAAATCTATACTTATTCGCTACCCCGCATTCAAAACATTATTCATTAATATGATTTATAAAGGAGATTGATAAAAAAATGCCCAAATAATGTAATCATAAATTTGTTATTAATAGGCCACTTATTGATGAGGTGAATTTAGAGGTAGTATATTAGATGTATGCCATATAATTCATGGACATCCTTATATGTCTTGAAGGGTGTTGTTTACTTAAATAAGATAACATGAGTAAGTATTTGTCATTGATGGATGAAAGCCCAACATCAATCAGTCAACAAATCCACCACAAGAGATAGCTAGCTAGCAAATATTGGTGAATGCCCACAAAGATTCAAATCGCTCATTCCCCATCAAAGCTTTTCCACCATCCAACAGAAAAAGAGTATTCCCACATAATAGCAAGCAACCATGTCTTGACATTGCAAACTAAGGCAGACAAAAGTTCAGCATTGCCAACCAAGCAAGCAAGTCTAACACAAACTACAAAGGTGCAAACTAATATGAAGAGTGGAGCTACTTACTAATAGAAGACTAGAAGTTCTCTCGAGTAAGATGGAAATATGAAATCCAATCAACTGCCATTTCATTGTAACCCTTAATTGCAGTTTTCTAGCCTTAGGGAAAGAGGAAAAAAGATCAAGTCAAAAGTTCAAAGTTAGATTGGATTAAGGAATCACTTTCAACTTCAATACTGATTAAAAGGCACAACTAACTTAAATAGGGGAGCTATAATCCTAGAGGCTTTCCACAATTTTTAGTTAGTGAGCCCAGATTGGCCATCTTAGGTCAATTCCATGTGAATAGGCTATCTTGGGATAACTAGAGTCAAAGTTTAGGATAATCTAAAGTCCAAACAAACAAAATCAATAATTAAAGTTATTTTAATTCCATTGACTCTCATACCATATTAAAAGCTACATGAAAAATAAAAATAAAAAGACTACAAATAAGTAACACAGACAAAAAAGTAATAAAGAACGCCACATCATGAAGCCTTACTAGTTTTCACGAGGTCAGCCAGTTTCCCTTAGAAAAGGAAATGGTAGTCTATCCCTTCCCATTGTTTAGGAATATATATTATTCCTACTAATTATCTCAAGAATTATAATTATCCTATTCTACTTGATTTGTAGAATAGGTGGCTAGCAGCTTCTTTATAATCCAAAAGTTTGGTATTCTTCTATCATTATAAACAGATGCTCATATAAGCCATGCATTTAAGTTTCATTCTAAACGAATGTAGAATTACTCTTGCCCATCTCACTACCCAGCCCTCCCTTTTCCTCTCAGATAGCCAACTACTTCTCTCACCTTATGTTCCCTCTCTAAACTGTGAGGGTCAATAGAGGAGAGAGAAGACGCCAAGTAAAAGCAAGAAAAGTCAAGCTAATAAAAGACTCTTCGCTGCTTTTCATCAAGGAAAGGTGAGTTAAGTCTAAACCCTAATCCTAGTATGGAAAAGGCAAATAGAACCCAAGCTCTGCCACAAAAGTAAACTATTGATCCTTTAATCATCCTACCCGAAGGAACTATGACTATTTAATTTAATCCCGACCAGAAGTCAAGTGGGATAGATTTATATAATCACTGAAGTATTATTGATTTAATATTACGATTTGTGCGTTCAAAAATTCAAAATCATTCATATTATTATCATTAAATGTCATTCTACTATAGTACTATCATATAATTTCATTTAATTTAAAGAACTTTTGATGTGCCAAATAAGAAATATCAAAATAATGAAAATTAAATGGGTATTAAAACTGCTGCTTTTGAATTGACTACACAGAAGCCTTTCGTAGTGAAAGTAAATGAAGCAACTGTTTCATATGTATGGTAGTAATTATGTAAGGAAAAAATTATCAAGATTACTAACCTTAGCTTTCCTAGCATAGATTGCACAAGGTTACCGAAAAAAACCACGGCATTTGGGCGACCCACATAAGCATTTCTTTGGTTGCCTAGTGCCAGCAACATTCCAAACTGCATTTTCGATGTTCAAACCATAATCAAATGTCAGCTCCATCAATGGAGGAATGTGCTTCATTGCAAAGAACATGATATGTGGATAATCTCCCTCATTATGATCATGCAGAACTGGCTGCCAAAAGACATTAGGGGAACAACTGTGGTTCATAAAACGAGCAACATTTCCCACATTTCTAGAACTAATTATGATAGGAAGTGGCTTAAAAACATCACTCTCGTTGATACTAGGTTCACCCAGTAACTCCGGCCCATGATTCCATTTGAGTGTCTTCTCATCAATATAATTTCCTTGAAAAATATAATGATCATCTTCACCATAATCATTCACTTTGATCTTATCAACAACTTCTCCAACGTATTCACATATGAAGGTACCTGCACGTATGGGATCCCATGATCGAAGGCCCCAACCCCGATCCCTTGTCCTAAAAACTTCAAAATGAAGATTGACACCTTTTTGTGTAACTCTATTACGGCAATTAACAGAGCAAGAACATAAACTGTTGCACTCATACAAAACATGTTTACGGCTCACAACAAACCCATTTGCACAATACGGAAGGTTACCTCCATTTTGTTGTGCACAAGAACAACTAGCATCACCAGGAAGGCATACGCTAATGCACCTGCAACCAGGTAAAGGTCTCATGGAATTAATGGGATTTAGATACTTTACTTTAGTGGCATATGTGAAATGGCTAGGCCCCTTCTCATTATCAACCTCATTTACAAGAAAAACAGGAAAATTTTCAATACCGGATGATATGTCCGGGAGTATAACTCCACCTCTAGAAGAAGGATTAGCTTTCCATTTCTCAGTATTCTTCCACACCGCAATTCCTTCTGGCTGCTCTGGCTCTCTGAACAATTTGTACTTGAAAACATTGTTACCTGCCTTTGCTTTCTCCACCCATGTTTCTTGAATCTTATATAGACCATCATAGATGTAGATCCTTCCATTGATGAGGTTCATATCCTTCGCACTCCGTATCACCCGAACAAGATTGCCTCTATGCAAACTTCTCTCGAGTGCAAGATTACCCCTCTCAAGTTTTTGATCGACCACCTGATTTTTATCATACTTGCTGCTGCAACCACCCCCCTGACCAGTGTAAATCAATATATTTGTATCACCTTCATCATTCTCATAACCTCCAGCAGAGACAATACTAATTGCTAATGGTTCATCCATATCAGAAAGTCTAGGTAACATATAATCAATGCCTCCCATGATTTGAGCATGCAAACCAACCAAACACATCTCTATTCTAAAGTAAAAGATATCTCCTATTTCTACTCCAGGAACAGGCCCTATCCTCTTGACAATATTAGCCCGGAGATCATTGGACATCATGATAGCCCCAGCTCTCAAGTAAGAACGTTTGCTGGAATCATTTGCCTCGTCTAACTGCAAGATTTTCCGGCGGAGAGCATCGAAGGTCATGAGTATCTCCTCAGCTGAATTCCGTGCATCAAGAAGAGAGGAAGGAATCAAGGCTAACTCTGGAGCTTTTTTTGACTTTCTCCGTATTTGGGACTTCCTCTTGCCACTGCCCTCAGCGCTCTCGCTGTCAGAATCATCAATCTTGTACTTTTTCAAAGTTTTAGGGCGCTTGATTTTCCGGCCAGAAGTCGTGGTATGGATAGTGTAATCAGGATCATCCTCAAGATTAATTTGGTCCGAATGGTAGGATCCATTTGCAGCTGGAGTTCTATTACTAGCACGCCCTGCAGATGCAGCACCTTTTTGCCGGTTGGCTGGCTCTGGACTGAAGAAAAATGGAGGGAAACCACCGCCAGAGGACGATGAACCACCAAAGGGACTAACGCAAACAGCCGGTGCGGAACCAAAGGACGTAAATGTGGTGTTGAATCCATAAGGTGCAGGGAACATAGGGGCCAATGATCTCAGTGGTTTGGCATCCAATACTACATCTTCTTGCGACGAAACGGGCTGGGCTTCCATGGCTAAAGCAACCAGGAAAATTTGCTTAGAACGAAACTATAAACATCCATCACAACTTCATCTGATAGTACCCGATCCCACACATCAAGCAAAATTTAAAAACTAACAAGAAAAGTAAATGTCAATTTTAACAATAGATCAACTAACAAATTACCTGTAAGGCCAAAAAATATGTAAACTTTTAGCGTCAAAAAATTACCTTTACAGCTTAAAAACCCGATTTAAAACTAGTACACGTAGTTAAGCTCAGCCAGATCAATTCTTCCGAGAATGGGCAATAGCAAAATAAGATTTTTAGAAGATACTTCGAATCAACTTCGAGATTTTCTATCTTTCCCCAAATGGCACGAACTTAGGGCAGAAATTCGAAGTTGCAGATAAAGAGAAAAAGAGTGAGATAGCTGAACTTTACCTGAAGAGGATTTCTAGGGCAAAAACGCAGCAGAGATCTAATATGAGAGCAAGTCTCTCTGTTTGTTTTTATAGCTGAGGACCTTTTTCCTCCTTGATGCTTTCCTCCTTGTAAAGCTTGAGAGAGGGAACTGTTCTGGTTTTCGTGTTGCTCTTTTCAACCAGACCAGCGTTCGAGAACGATTAGTGGATTACTATTATTATTTTGATTAATTTATTAATCTGATGATTGGGTCCTGCTCGGCATAAATTACTTTTTTTAGTTCTCATTTCTTCAAAATTCTATTTTTCGTTCCATCTATTTTAAAAATTCATATTACCGTTAATCATTTTTTAGAACTTCGGTAAGCTAATTATTCCTTGATTAAAATTAACATAATAAATTAGTAATTAGCAAAAATTGTTTAATAATTAATTATATTATTGGAGCTTTAATAACAATAATTAATTACTATAGATTGTATTTTGAAGACATAATTCTAGTAGTTATATATTGGTTGAAAATTGTTATTGATCATTCAACAATTATTGATAAGTAATTAAATTATCTTTTAATTAGGGAGTGTAAGTATGGATTAGTGATGAAAATAGTAATGTAACATTACTTTTTGTGAAACTTACTAAATATTTTTAATTTAATTTTATTTTCATCAATCTTGGATCAACAATTATCAAACTCAAGAAGATATACAATGAAAACTAAATAACTCTAACACTAAGCATACTCTAAATCTTGGAGTTTTCAAGTATTTATTTGAATCTTCAAATCTTCTACACCTTAGCGGTCCTCCAATTAATCAATATTAAATCATATTTAGTGAATATTCTTAATTATCTTGATGATTATAATGAAATTATTAACCTTGAAATAATCATTTGGCAAATAATTAAGGTTTCGTTTGGGACAACTTTAAACTTCTGTTTTTTTTTTTTTAAGAGATTTTTTAACTAAAAAATATCTTTACAAAACAGTAAAAAAATCGTCCTAAACCAAATCTAAAAGACACAAGTTAAGGTTTATATTCATGAGTGCATGCTCAATATCTTGCGAATTTTTTAAGATTCTAAGTTAAATTTATCATAAGAAAAATAATAGTATCAAGGTTAAAAATATTTTCTATATTAGGTTTGCGAAGTCCAATTTTGATCAAGAAGATGATACATTTGCAAAAAAAAAAAATAATTCATCTATTTTGCACCATACTTGATTTTGAGAGAAAAAATGGGTGAGAAAAAAAAAACAAAGAGGGTTTTCAAGACCCATGTGATTTTCATAACTGCATTTTTTTTTTTGTGCATTAGAAATGATCTGGAGTTAATAGAGAATCTTTAAAAAAAATGTCATCTAATTATAGGCTCATGTCCTACTCACATAACCCAAAAAAAATAGCCTACCTAAGGAATTTTTCCTATGAAAAATACTCTTTTCTCTAAGTTAATAAATGAGCTTAAAACAAGAAAAAACTTTAAAAGCAGGTCAACATATCTTCACCTTAAGAGTGGCAATGCAGTTCATAATTAATTTATCTCCCTCATTCCCATAGGATATTTATAGGTGTTGGCATATATGAGAACTTTTGTGCAGCACACGGTAGATTGATGTAAAATGTCATTTGGTTGAGAGCATCATGTGCGAAACCCCTTAAGCAAAAGAAGTTAAACTCTTAAACATCAAGGCACATTTTAGTATAATGGTTGGAATTTCATTTAAAAAACTCCGCAGTTAAGCACGCTCATCCCGGAGAAATCCTGAGATGGATGACCTCTTATGAAGTTATACTAACAAGACAAACCTGTGAGACCCTTAGGCCATAGTGGACAATATCTCAATAGTTAAGAGTTTGAGTTGTTATGTAATGACTCTTCAATCAATCCCATGCCTGATAATCAAGTCATGATCTCTTCACAATATATGTTAGACCATTGTGCTATATTTGATGATGATGAATCATTGGTGTCCTGAATATTTGAGATTAGTGTTATTGGAGATTTGGTTCAAGCCATTAGATTTGGAATGGTGGATTTTAAGATCAACATTGTCAAAGATCTAATTTTTAGGCTTTGTAAGTATATATTTGTGATTCTAGAAGCGATTATTTCATGTAAATGTATAACTCAGGATTTTTTATGAAGAAGCATATAATAATAATCAATGAATAGCCAATTTTTTCCTAAGCTATAGTTAGGATTCCAACTTCATGTATGAAAAGAGCATGGATAAAGGAAAAAATAGGGGTTTTTTGGGTCAAAGCATTGTGTGTGTGTGTGTGTGTCATTCTAACTTATGCAATAGTGCACAATCTAAGTTGCATAACTTAAAAAATTTCTATTCAAAGTGTTAGTAAATACATTAGTCTTATTTGGGTGATACTAAATTTACAAATCATAATCAGTCATAAACTCAAGCCATCCACTTTGTCTAAAGTTTAACTTTTTTTAGTAAAAATATACTTCAAGCTCTAATGATCAATGAATGTCTCACAACAAATACCATAACAATAATTTCTTCATATTTTTAATGAAAAAATAAATATGGCAAGCTTCAATCATATGTAAGAAAGTTTTCTCATGCACCTTAGGTTGTCTAAGCGCATAGGCTATCACTCTAGCATATTGCATTAAGATATAACCCAAATGCTGATATGAAGCTTCAATATAAATCTAAAATTCATCTGTGCTAAAAGAAATATAAGTATAGGAGTTGACACTAAGAAATTTTTTAGCATATAGAAACTTTATTCATAGGCATCAAACCACACAAACTTAACAAATATTGGAGTCCATCTAATCAAAGGTGTATCAGTATTATAATAGACTTCAACATAGATCATAGCTAGCTAGATCCGAAAACCTATGAGATTCTAGGATAATTTTTAGTCTCAACCAATTGATTAAATCCCAATTAGTTGCATCCATAAAAATTCTAACTCTACTAATGATATGACCAATAAATGTCATATTTAGAAGACAAATTTCATATTTAGAGATTTTCATATAGAGCTTGATCTTCTAAAGAATATTTATTGTGGCTTTGAGATATTGGGTATGCTACTTATCGCTCTAAGACTGGGAGGGCTATTAATCAATCACTCTGAAGAATATTCATGAAGTCCATAAAAGTACTAGGAACATTAATCAATCCAAATTATATTAACAAAAATTCATAATGATTATGTCAATATCAAGGAGCCATGTTAGGCACATCATAATTCAAGCATCTTTAACTAGTGATACCAAGACCAAAGGTCAATCTTGGGAAATGAAAGAACCTTATAATTAGTTAAATATATTATCTATATGAGATATAAGATATTTATTCTTCATTGTTACTTCAGGTCTTTGTAGCCAATGCACAATTTAATGTTTTCATCTTTATTCTTTAAAAATATAACCAATACTTTCCATGGTAAAACATTAGATATGATGAATCCTTTGCCAAAAAATTCATGTAACTATACCTTTTATCTCCTAGAGTTTGATAGTGGCCATGAAATATAGAGCCTTATAATTGGAGTGATTCCTAGAATTTGTAAAAACCCCTTAAGTAAAAATAAGCTAAACTCTTAAACATCGACGCATTTTTTGGTGTAATAGTTGAAATTTTATTAAGAAACTCCAAAGTGTAGTACATGAGCAATCTAATCTTGACCTTCTGATCATGTGATAAGCCAAGTAAATCATTGGGAAACACATCAAAGTTATTGTCATATTAGACTACTCTTGAGTTTTAAGGGGGCAATCCTTGACCTTATGATCGACTCTATAGCAATTAAAGTGCTTATCATTAATCAAATTACAGGTTCATGAATGCCATTTGCCACAATAAAGATGGCAAGGATTATTATTTGATTTATGTGCATGATGATTATGATGATGCTTCTTTCAAAAACTCTTCATTTAGTTGTGTTTATACTTTTTCACTTTCTATTATGCTTCCCTTAAAATGCATAATTTCTATCTCTGCATATATGACTCGATCCATCAGCACTTTGAATGCAATACAATGAACATAAGCAAATAATTTTTATATATTTTATAAGCAATTCTTTAACTTATATTATACATTCAATATGAAAATTACAATTTTATAATAAAATATAATTTACAAAATAAAAATTTTATTACATTCAATAAAAGTAACATACATAAGAAAAATAGATATTCTATTACAAGTATTGATTTAATATTCATGATTTTATGCAATAACAAATCAAGAAAAAGTTATAAGAGCGATTCATTTTTTTCATTATGAACACAAAAAGGAATATATTGGCATATGCATAACAAATAGCTAAATAACAAAGATAAGACTAGTAACTTATAAAAATATATGAAATTAATCTAAATATCAAAGATAGCATCCCTAACAATATCGATACATTTATCCTTTAATAAATAACAATTATTTGTCATAAAATGTAACACTCAAAATCACATTGTAGAATCCATAGAGAGAGCACCAGATATATATCAACACGAAGGTTCTAAATAGCATGAATTCTTAATTAAGGTTTTATTTGGAACAATTTTTTTATTTTGTCTTAAAACAACTTTTTAGTTTAAAATTTAAAATTTTTATATAAAAAATTGCTTTAAAAATTTTGAAAAAGCCGTCCCAAACAAAGCCTAAATATAATCCCAACCTAATCTAATAAAATAGTATATAATTAACTATAATAATCTTTAAAAAAAAAAACTATAATAATCTTATATATGGGAACTTAAGTGCCTTAAGTTTTCATATCTTATATATGGGTGAAAGAGTTTGGAAAAGACAGAAGAAAGACAGATGGGGAACTGTAGTTATGAAGCTTCATTAATTCCTGATACTGTTTACAGTGTATATATAAAGCTTAGGAGGAGACATCCGGTTACAGAGGACAGTTGCTTTAGCAGATATGTAATTATGTAAGTGGTGAAGTGCTCCGTGAGTTGCAGCGAGCCAGACGTTCCCAGTGGGCACAGCCGAAAGCCTGGAGCTTGGAGTGGATGAGCCGAAAGCCTGTGTGGCTTAACAATGGGAACTTAAGTGCTGACAATATAGAGGAAGGAGATTTCAATGGAGAGCCTTTTTGAAAATAATGGTAACTTCTTTGCAATGATTTTAAACTACTGCTAAAAATATGACACTCCAAATAAGAAAATTATTTTCTTGATGAAAATAACTTCCCTAAATTCTGTGAACAAGCAGTAGTTATATACAAATTCAAAAATTAAAATTTCTAAAAAAATCCTCTAGACCATTTGTATGTGACTAATTTAATCGCAAAACATCGTGTTGATCTAATTTAGTCACTCGACTATACAAAATTGATCCTAATTTAGTACCAAAGGGCCACTTTTTGGATCAATTTTACATAGCCGAGTGACTAAACTTAGACTAAATTGATCATTTACGAATAATCGGAGGACTATTTTAAAGTTTATCTCAAACTCAGAATTATAAAAAAAGAACAAGTATAATCACATCTTGATTCTGCAGGACTGAGTCTACTATAATGTACAAAAAATGCATTGCAAAGAAACTATACAGGGAATGAGTACAAGAAGAGGAGTTCAATGTACAATATAGCTCCATATTTAACATTTTCATGTCTGCTTTAGTATAAACTTTATTGTATTTGGCAAATCAAATGAAACAAAGCCTGATCTAAGAAAACAAAATTAGCCTTGCTCTCTGTTTGCTAGAAGTTTCTTCCTCAACTTGCTCCAGCAGTGCCTCCATTTCAGCTTCAGAGAGACTCTCCAGCCGTTGCTATTAAAAAAAAGGTTGAAATATGATGCATGTATGTTAGGAAAATGGAACTAAGACATAATTTTATATTAAAAAAAGAGTAGGGTGAAGTAGTTATTATGTTCATGAGGCTTGGGTAAAATTTAAAGCCTACCATGAAGCTAGCACATAAGGTAAATACTTTGGTAGCAAAAATTATCTTCCCACAATTTTCTATTTTGGTCCTTTGAGTTTGAAGATTTTGTTAGATTGTTCTATATGATAGGAATAAATTTTTCTGTGAGCCATATGTAAGAAATGTTTTATGTCAAGCCAATAAAAGATTTGACATTTTGAATGGCAAAATGTGTAGTCATATTTTCTTTTTAGAGTATTGTTGATTGCTCTTTTGAGTTGGGAGAGGTCTTACTCGGGCTAGGATATTGGACTCTTAACAGGGTTCATAAATCTTGGTCGTCACCCAGCCAAATCTTCATGATTAAACCCAAAATGGTCAGGCGAATCACCCACTTTTTTAGGAACCTAAAATCTAGGTGACTTGAAAGTTTTAATTCAACTACCTAATTGGCAAGTTTTAATTCAATTTAAACCCAAAAGGGCTCGTAAATTTTAGAGGAATCCTTTTCATCAAATGATCGAACATTTTGGCTGGACTCCCTATTAGGTAAAACATAATAGCACTCACTAAACCCTAATACTCACCTCATTCTTTTTTTCTTAGCAAAAATAATTGAGCTAATTGTTAAATCTCAACCTCTCGTTCTCATGTTAATCCCACGGCTACAAGGAAGGATCCGTGGGAAGCCCGCCTTAATCACGTTGAACACCTGCCATAGATGGGCAGCTAATTTAGGAAGAGTTATATTTCATTATTATGTAGTTATTTGTTTCTTTATTAAACATCTTGCATACATCTATGAATAGGGATTGTAGAGTATAATAAAATTTATGCTTTTCCTCTCATAACTCTCAAATTAACATGGTATCAGAGCCTCCGGAGGAATTGAAGAGGAAAACATCATCTTAGACAGAATATATAAAATTTATTTCTTATGGCATCGTTTGGGTATCTCACCTTATTAGGAGTTTGTTCTTCTAAATCTTGTTTTCTTTTCCTCTTGTATATCACCTAAACCATAAATTTTATTCATTTATGTGTGCATACATATAGTATATAAAAATAACACAACTTATATGAAAATTTATCTGAAATTAACTCATTCAACCCAAAATTTCACCTCTCACTCCCCCCTTCTTCCTCTCTACTTCTTTTCCTATTTATCTCTTTATTATTTTATGAATTTGTCCATCTTCACCTTACTAATTGCAGCAACACGGTTTATTTCAGCCATGCACAGTAGTCCTATGCTATATTTTCAACAATTTTAGCAATATGCAAGTTTTTCACACAAGTAGTTTAGCACCAATATTGGTTTCAGCAAGTACAGTCCTCACCTCAACTGAATACAACACTATCCAACTGATTTCAGCAACCATACAACTGTAATATTACCTACTTTAAGCAAACAACATCTCATGTCAGCAAACGCTAAGAATACAACAACTACTGCTGCATTCTTAAACTTCCTTCCTATATTTCCTTACCTGAAAATTCACCACAGCAAGCTGCAAAACTCACACCGCGGCCCTGCCTCCTCCAGCTCCCTGCTATCCCACAGCCTGCAGCTCTCGGCAACAGCAGCTGCCTCCAATGCTAGTGAATATCATGATAAGGAGGGGAAAATGCCTTAGTTAAGGACTTAAATTCCATTCAGAATTATTATACTCTGTTCCTAATTCCACTACTTATTCTAAGCACCCCTAGCCGTATGATCCATCACTCCAATTAATCAAATCCTTGCCTGCTTGGATTAGTGGAATTTTCTGCTGTGCTATAGTAACAGAAAAAATGAGTTAATTTGATGTAGAACAGGAGGGGGGTAATTAAAAAAAAAAAAATTAAAGAGCAAAAATTACATCTCATATTTTCCTTAATTAATGAATTTGAATTTGAAATTCAAATATGAAGAAGAGGGAGGGAAGAGAGGAATTAATTATCTCCTTAATTGAGGCCTTTAATTAGGAAGGAAATAATCAGGATAGAGGGGAGAGAGAGGGGCCGGCCTAATGAGGAGGGAAAAGGAAATGTGTCCACATACAATGTATGTGGATCCATGCATTAATGGGAGATTGGAGAGTTAAATCTGAAATAATTTCAGATTTAATATGATTGAAAGATTTCTAAAATAGATGTATGTTATTTAGGAAATAATTTAAAATTTAAATTCATTTGAATTTGAATTCGAAAACTTTCCAAATAAGATAGGAGCTAATTTAGGAAAATAATGATGGTAAAATGAAATTAGAATTAAAGGATTAATTAATCAATCAATTTTGAAATTGATTAATTAACTTAATGAAAGATGTTACCAAAAATAAGGTAATTAATGAGGATGGATTTGAAATTCAAATTAGATAGATTTGAAATTCAAATTAGGTTAATTTGAATTTAAAATCTTTCCAAATTAATGACAACTTAAATAAGGAAAGATGGATTTTTTTTTTTAAGGAAAGTGGGGCAAGGGAAGGAGGTGGCTGACAGTTTTGTGGAAGAGGAGGGGTTTATGGGAGAATCGGCCAGTAGAAAGTGGGGGATTTTGGCCAGCGGTCAAGGGAGGAGGAGAAAAGGTTTTAGGGAATAAGGATACAACCGCGAGCCCGGACACATCCTGCAGCAAATGGGTACTACGTTGCCTTTCTCCAAGGGACTTCAAGCCACGATCCGGACACATCCTGCGGCTGGTGGAAGCTACGAATTCCTCCCATAGGAATCTCACCCAAGATTTTTCTCAAAGAACACAAGTGCAAACACAAAATTATTCTTAATAATCCATCATTACATTACACAAGCAAGGGCCTCTATATATTAGCCTAAGAAACTAAAACAAGACACATATGCCCCTAGGGCTTACATAGGACTACCCTCTTAAGTAAGGATAAAAACGAAAAATTTATTAAAAAAATAAAAATTACAAATAACAAAATAAAATAAGGTGGAATGATCTCGGCCTTTGATCGTCGTCTCCTTCTTTAAAAATCTTCATGATCGGATGTCCGCACCATAATTATTAATTAACTATTCATTAGATTTTAATTAACTGTGATATTAAATTGTTAATAAATGATAAATGATACATTTAAGATATATATATATATCAAAACACTCGAATTTAAAAGTAGAATTAAATGAAAATAAGTTAACATTTAAAGGAAGTTTAAGCCTACTTTTATTTTGAACATTTTGGGTATTATACTTCATGAGCAAATCTAGGTACAAAGAGGTGATGAATCACTATTTGGATCTACATGCCCTAAAATTATTATTTACTTTTCACCTACATTGTATTTGATTAATCAAACTAGTGCTCTTGTCCACCATTCACTCAAACTTATGTGGTTTAGCTTTTTTTACGTATAAACTCGCCTCACACATTCTAAGGTGAATTAGAAGAGTTGGAAAAACTCTAAATTCTTTAAAATAACATAATTCAACCTCATTCCATTGTGTTGTGGCAAAGTGTCTAAGAATGTTGGAGATGAGAGACAACATAGGCATCATAGGTGGAGGATGGTAAGAACTTATTGGGAGATCTTTCATTGTAGCTCAATGTACGAAATATTGTTTACTTTATAAAATAAATGCTAGGGTGTATAGATCTTTAATGAAATTATGAAAAAAGAACACTCCATAAATTTATTGCATTATAGAATCAAAAAAGTCATAATTATTCAACAAATTTTATGTTGGTTGTCGACTACCTAACATAGCCCTCTATTAATCTCAACTTGTGTCTGCATGAGTGTTGGAAATTATTTTAGTGATTTCTAATTTCTTTTTGCTGTTGCATAAATTCACTTATTGATAATTTAAGTTTTGTTTGAGACAGTTTTCTTACTGTTTTATGAAACAAATTTATTCATAAAACAATAAATTTAAATTAAAAAAAATTCAAAAAATTTTCCAAACGAAACCTTAGTCATTTTATTAATTTAGACTACAATATGTTTCAAAAAAGTCACGTTACATTACTGTTTTCATCACTAATCCATAATTACACTCCCTAATTAAAAGATATTTTAATTACTTATCAATAATTGTTGAATGATGAATAATAATTTTCAACCAATATACTACTAGAATTATTTTTCTTCAAAATACAATTTTTAGTAATTAATTGTCGTAATTAAAGCTCTAATAATATAATTAATTATTAAACAATTGCTGCTAATTACTAATTTATAATGTTAATTTTAATCAAGGAATAATTAGTTTACCGAAGTTCTAAAAATGATTAACGGTAATATGAATTTTTAAAATAGATGAAACGAAAAATAGAATTATGAAGAAATGGGAACTAAAAAAAGTAATTTACCAGGAAGGCATACGCTAATGCACCTGCAACCAGGTAAAGATCTCATGGTATTAATGGGTTTTAGATACTTTACTTTAGTGGCATATGTGAAATGGCTAGGCCCCCTTCTCATTATCAACCTCATTTACAAGAAAAACAGGAAAATTTTCAATACCGGATGATATGTCTGGGAGTATAACTCCACCTCTAGAAGAAGGATTAGCCTTCCATTTCTCAGTATTCTTCCACACCGCAATTCCTTCTGGCTGCTCTGGCTCTCTGAACAATTTGTACTTGAAAACATTGTTACCTGCCTTTGCTTTCTCCACCCATGTTTCTTGAATCTTATATAGACCATCATAGATGTAGATTCTTCCATTGATGAGGTTCATATCCTTCGCACTCCGTATCACCCGAACAAGATTTCCTCTATGCAAACTTCTCTCGAGTGCAAGATTACCTCTCTCAAGTTTTTGATCGACCACCTGATTTTTATCATACTTGCTGCTGCAACCACCCCCCTGACCAGTGTAAATCAATATATTTGTATCACCTTCATCATTCTCATAACCTCCAGCAGAGACAATACTAATTGCTAATGTTTCATCCATATCAGAAAGTCTAGGTAACATATAATCAATGCCTCCCATGATTTGAGCATGCAAACCAACCAAAAACATCTCTATTCTAAAGTAAAAGATGTCTCCTATTTCTACTCCAGGAACAGGCCCTATTCTCTTGACAATATTAGCCCGGAGATCATTGGACATCATGATAGCCCCAGCTCTCAAGTAAGAACGTTTGCTGGAATCATTTGCCTCGTCTAACTGCAGGATTTTCCGGCGGAGAGCATCGAAGGTCATGAGTATCTCCTCAGCAGAATTCCGTGCATCAAGAAGAGAGGAAGGAATCAAGGCTAATTCTGGAGCTTTTTTTGACTTTCTCCGTATTTGGGACTTCCTCTTGCCACTGCCCTCAGCGCTCTCGCTGTCAGAATCATCAATCTTCTACTTTTTCAAAGTTTTAGGGCGCTTGATTTTCCGGCCAGAAGTCGTGGTATGGATAGTGTAATCAGGATCATCCTCAAGATTAATTTGGTCCGAATGGTAGGATCCATTTGCAGCTGGAGTTCTATTACTAGCACGCCCTGCAGATGCAGCACCTTTTTGCCGGTTGGTTGGCTCTGGACTGAAGAAAAATGGAGGGAAACCACCGCCAGAGGACGATGAACCACCAAAGGGACTAACACAAACAGCCGGGGCGGAATCAAAGGACGTAAATGTGGTGTTGAATCCATAAGGTGCTGGGAACATAGGGGCCAATGATCTCAGTGGTTTGGCATCCAATACTACATCTTCTTGCGACGAAACCGGCTGGGCTTTCGTGGCTAAAGCATCCAGGAAAATTTGCTTAGAACGAAACTATAAACATCCATCACAACTTCATCTGATAGTACCCGATCCCACACATCAAGCAAAATTCAAAAACTAAAAAAGAAAAAGTAAATGATAATTTTAACAAGAGATCAACTTACAAATTACCTATACGGCCAAAAATATGTAAACTTTAGCGTAAAAAAAAAGACCTTTACAGCTTAAAACCCCGATTTAAAACTAGCACCCGTAGTTAAGTTCAGCCAGATCAATTCTTCGGAGAATGGGCAATCGCAAAATAAGATTTTTAGAAGATACTTCGAATCAACTTCGCGATTTCCTACCTTTCCCCAAATGCCACGAACTTAGGGCAGAAATTCGAAGTTGCAGTACAGAGAAGATAAAGAGAAAGAGAGTGAGATAGCTGAACTTTACCTGAAGGGGATTTCTAGGGCAAAAACGCAGCAGAGATCTAATATGAGAGGAACTCTCTCTGTTTGTTTTTATAGCTGAGGACCTTTTTCCTCCTTGATGCTTTCCTCCTTCTAAAGCTTGACAGAGGGAACTGTTCTGGTTTTCGTGTTGCTCTTTTCAACCAGACCAGAGGAGGTCAGTCTGCTAGGGTTTTGAGCTTCTGTTTTTCTCTTCGCAGCCGGCGTCTCTTCCCTACGGGGAAGAGGCTTCTTCTTCGTCTCCGTTTTTATGGAGCTCTCCGCACAAGATTTCCCTCCACTTTCCTCGCCTTCGCTTATGGGACAACCCCCGGTGCTTCCTTCTGGATCCTATGCTGAGAATCTCTCGGCTCCAGCTGCTAAAACTACAAGTTTCCCGATGTCGTTTTTTTCCCCAGCTCCGAAGCTCTCTTTCAGGGCAAATTATTGGGTCAGGTGACCGAAGCCATCTCTCCGTTCGGTCGCCAATAAAAATGCGCCATCTGTCAGTCGTTTTTTTAATTTAATATTAACGCTTTATGTCTTGTCAGAGTTAGCGACCCGACCCGATAACGCTATTCTATTGGCGAAGAAAGAATGGAAACGCCGCGCATTTTATTTTCGAGCGACATTTTCACTGTTACTCGAGCTCTCGGATTCCTCCATTACCTTCGGTTCTGCATTTGCTTATTCCTGCCGGAGGTAGACGACGATACTGTAGAAGACCAGCAATCAGGAAGAGGTATGGTTGCGCCTAACTTGCGCTTTACTTGCGCTTTACTTGCGCTTTCGTTGCGTTAAAGTTATATTGCCGTTAAATTTTAGGGTTTGGTTTACTTATAATTTTACCAATGTTTCCTTTCAAATATTTATTTTCTGATTTTTCACGCTTCTTCTCTTCGTAAATGGATGAAGCAAATGATACGAAAGGTTTACGCTATCTTCTAAGTTTTAGGGTTTAGTAATAGTTGTAAAACTAGAATATATGTTCAATGTGGTTTTCAATTTTTTGGTTTTTTTTTATTTTAAACTTTTTTAAGCTAAATAATTACGAAATATAAGGTTGCGCTATGGTTGCGCTATGGTTGCGCTATGGTTGCGCTATGGTTGCGCTATGGTTGCGCTATGGTTGCGCTATTTTCATAGTTCTGATTTTTCTTTTTGTTATAGATGAGGACTCCCTATCAAAGGCCAGTAACATCTAGATGTTATGTTACTGCTTTCCGGAAACATTGTGATGCTTTTGCCGAGATCATAGATGATGAAGTGGAACAAACATTAAAGAATTTGAACATTCATCAATTTTTGATGTTCCCCGCATTCCAGCAGTGTATACCACTTCTGTTTGAGATTCTTAAATTCTGGAGTCCTGCTGATGAGGGCTTCATCGTCCTTGGACATGTTCTGAAATTCACTACTGACGAGGTTTCTTTGTTGACAGGTAATATTTTGAATTTGGAATTTTTTATAGCTATATGTTTTTTGAACTTTTTAACAGCTGAAATTTTCTGACAGGTTTGCCCAACAGAGGCATTGATATCAAATGGAGGATTGATCCTCTAAATGGACCTCTGTCAACTGAAATAAAAAATGAAATGTCAATATTAGACAGATTAACTGATAATGCAACAAAAATAAAGACCTTTATTATGTTTTTGTTATCCAACCTTTTCTTTCCACTAAATAGTCATAAAACCCCTAGAAGGCTCACAACTGTTGCAAATAATTTAAGTGAGTTTAGTTCCATTAATTGGGCTTCTTCCTTAAGGAACTTCATGGTTGGGGAGTTCAATACAATTTTTGAGAAGTTTCAACAACAAAGACCATTGGGTTACATCAATGGCTTCTTTCCTCTTCTACTGGTAAGTTTCCACTCCTATTGGTTTTTCTAAATGTTTAATGTTTTTAAATGTTAACATTAAATTTTTTTTTTTGGCATTATACAGATTTGGTTTTTGGAACATTTTTCTTTGAATAAACCAACCGATTCAGAAATAAGACCACGTTTTCTTAGATGGCAGGGGTATACAGAATTATACTTTACTCAAGAAAATGCAGCCAAATTATTTAAATTTTTAAAGAAAAGTGAGGTAATTTTTTCATTTTATTGATGCAAATTATTTTATGGTTGCCCTAAGGTTGCGCTATGGTTGCGCTATGGTTGCGCTATGGTTGCGCTATGGTTGCGCTATGGTTGCGCTATGGTTGCGCTATGGTTGCGCTATGATTTTTAATAATTTTTTTTTTGGTTTTTGCAGATATTTATTTGTCTTGACAATGTTACCAATGAGGAGGCCGAAAAATACGGGGCCGACATTACTGCCATACAAAACTTGGATACCCGTTCAGGTCATGAACCACAAAAATTGCATTCACCACAGAAAAATAAGGCTTCCGCAAAAAAGAAAATTGACACCACCCCACCTCCCTCCCCACCTCCCTCTCCTCCTCTCCCTCCCCCTGATTCTCCTCATAATGAACCACCAGAAACTGAGTCTCTGCCGCCAACTCAGCCTTCTACTCGCCCACCTACAGAAAAAATTTCCACAAGTCAACCTTTTGCTGAACAGCCACCCATTAGAAGGGCAGATTTAGAGGCTGTTCAGAATAAATGTTTTGAAATGTTTGAGAAGATGTTAAGTAAAATTCAAGATAATGTGGGAGCAAGATTGGACAGAGTTGAAGATATTTTGGAGAAACTGCAGGCTGATCAAGACTCACTGAAGTACAAATTCATTGAATTTCAAATGCAGTGTGATCACAATCCAGATAAGCCGCATGTATCTACATCTGCCTCCACTTTCCAATCCGTGAACTTCCACAACAAAAATCCTTCAGGACAGGCACCAATACAAGATCATCCTCCACCTCCACCTCCACCTCCACCATTGGCCGAAGAAATTCTTCCACAACCACCAATACCTCCACCTCCACCTCCACCATTGGCCGAAGAAATTCTTCCACAATCACCAATACCCCCACAACAACCAATACTTCCAACTCCACCTCCACCTCAAAAGAGAAAAAGAGAAAATGATGAAAAAGAAGAGAGATCATCAAAACCAGTCATACCATACGTAAATAAGAATAAAGAGGTTATTTCTGTAGAAAATATAATAGTTCAGACAAGACCAGCATTGGAAAAAATGGATTATCCAGGGAAGCAATTTCTGACTGAGGAAAACCAACGAATGATGGATGAATTTTTCAAGAAATTTAATACAAAGTAAGCTATACTTGCGCTATACTTGCGCTATACTTGCGCTATACGTGCGCTATGCTTGCGCTATACTTGCGCTATACTTGCGCTATACTTGCGCTATACTTGCGCTATACTTGCGCTATACTTGCGCTATGGTTGCGCTATACTTGCGCTATGGTTGCGCTATACTTGCGCTATGGTTGCGCTATACTTGCGCTATACTTGCGCTATGGTTTTTTGAAATGGTTTTTTGAAGGTTGCGCTAAGGTTTTTTAAAGGTTGCGTGTTAACATTAAATTTTTCTTTGTTTTTGTAGGGAACACGTAATTTTTCAATCTGGAAATATCGAAATAAAAAGATCAGATATTGACATGCTGCTTACAAATGATTGGTTAGCAGATAACCATGTAGATGCTTTTGCTTTCTTTTTACTTGAGCAGAGTAGGTTAATGGCGGAGAAATTTCATCCTTACTTGTACATTTCTCCATTGTACAGGGTAAGTATAAATAATATTTTAATCCTTTTTTTCACTTTAGTTTTTCCTTATAGAACTAAGTTATTGCAGGTTTACAAGTCATACAGTATGGATTATCAAATTTTTATCAATCACATTAATCCTGTTTCAATTCAAGAAAGCAAACTTATTGTACTTCCCATAATTCACGAGAAGCATTGGGTTCTTCTTGTTGGAAAATTGAAGGAGAAGGTCTGGAAAATGTATGATTCATTACCAAATCCTGAACACAAGAATATTTGTCATACAGTTGTAAGTTCAAATTCATATTTCAAGTTATATCCAGATTACTATGTTTATATACATAATATAAATTTTTATAATGTTTTATTCGTACAGATAAAGTATTTGCACGAGGACACCACAGGATGCTTTTCAAGCGATATTACGAAATGGAATGTCCAGGCGGTTCGTGGAATTCCAACACAATCAAACGACTACGATTGCGGAATCTTCGTTTGTAAATATATGGAAAAGGCCGTGCGAAGAAAAAAACCAGACTGGAATGCTCTTAAAGATTGGCAAAAGCATATGCCTAAATTTAGGGCAGAGTTTGCATTTTTTCTTTTTCTACAAACAAAGAAGTAAACAATCTGTAACTTGTTGTAAATATTGTCCATGATTTATAAATGTACATTTTATTATATTTTTATATACTTTTTGATTGTTGTATAAAATGTGCACATACTGTTATATTCTGTTTATTAATGAGCATTCTCTAAAATCTGTTATATTCCGTAAAGCGCAACAATAGCTAAACTATAGCGCAAGTATAGCGCAACCATAGCGCAACCATAGCGCAAGTATAGCGCAACCATAGCGCAAGTATAGCGCAACCATAGCGCAACCGTAGCGCAAGTATAGCGCAACCTTAGGGCAAGTATAGCGCAGCCATAGCGCAACCGTAGCGCAAGTATAGCGCAAGTATAGCGCAAGTATAGGGCAACCATATATTTCGTAATTATTTAGCTTAAAAAAGTTTAAAATAAAAAAAAACCAAATTACATAAGTCCAAATAGATGATTTATAAAAAAATTTTTATTACAACCAATAAATGAAATCATTAAGTCCAAATAAATATTATTACATTGCAAATTCATTAAATTCCAACTCCGAAGAAAGAAAATCCATCATCAACTTGGTGTATTCAGCTCCAGGTTGGCATGATGGTATGCCGGTTATATATTCCTCACTGAAACATTCAGGCATGCTTGAAAAGTTCATCTGTGTTGAAGAAGGTTGTGTTGAAGAAGGTTCCTCCAATGGATTATCCCCCACCAAAGGTTTCTTATCTGTAAGAAACTAGAGCTTTAGTATTAGGATTATGAATTAAATAATTAACAAATTATTAAAAACTTACTTTTAGGCCGTTTCTTCTTCTCTCAATGGCTTTTCAGTCTTGCATTTGATATGCCTTTAGGTCTACGCTTTAGAGGATCTTTCAAATCTGCAGTTCCACCTTGGGAACTAGCAACATCCTTCTGATTTCTTTTCTTGCCACCAAGAATTAAGTATAATTTTTTATACATGTCTTGCAATGAGGAAAGAATAAACTCCTCTGCCTCTTCATTCCCTTGAGCTTCCGTGCTCATTTGATATGCAAACCTGCTCACCTGATTTCTGAATATGAATCCCCTACCACTTTGGAAATTATTACTTCTTTGAGAATTAAGGAAGTAACCTGAATAAAAAACTTGTCGAGCCCTTGCTGACCAACGAAGTAATAAGTACTTCTCAGGGAATTTAGCCATATCCAACTGTTTAAAAACCCTCAAACAATGAGAACACAGCAATCCCATGGTTTCATACTTCTTACAGCTGCATTGAATGTTACCTTCTGTTGCATCAAAGTGAACAACCCAAGGATGGTTTTGATTCTTTTTCTCTATGTAGTTGACTATATACTTTGAAGAATCAGTCGAGACAAAATCTATACTCATTTCTCCCACAGCCTTTATAAATTCTTCCTCAAAAATTGAATATATTCTTCTTGAGTAATATCTAGCAGCTTGTTTTAATATTGAGCTGTTCTTTATCACGGGAACAATTTCAGATTGACTGCATTTGTAATCCTCATCTTGCTCATTTCGCCGCCAATTCATCAGTACCTTTTCCAAGCCAAGAAAGCAATCAGTTAATGAACTTGTTGGCTTTGAAATGCCATGACACACATTATTAGTACACTCACTACGCTGCGTTGATAAAATGCCCATGCAAAAGGAATCCTTGTTGAAAGCAGTTGACCACTTTCTCCTTATCTTATAAAGATCCTGCAACCATTCATGATTATGAAGATTCCCTTCCTTGATCATTTCATTCCACGCTTCCTCAAACACTTCCTCAGAATCACACCACCTCATACACTTATGGAAGAGTCCTCTAACTTTATTATTGCTATTGTAGATGGAAACTTTTGATGGAACCTTTTTAAATATGTGCCATTGGCATAATCTATGACGAGTGTGAGGTAATGCAGCTTCTATGGCCCTGGCCATAGCTTGGTCCTGATCAGTGAATATTGTTGTTGGATATTTATTACCCATTATTCGTACAAATACTTTAAACAACCATGTAAAACTTTCAATTGTTTCTTCTGACAAAAAAGCAACCCCAAACAAAATATTCTGCCAATGATTGTTAACACCAACAAATGGCGCACAAACAAAATTATACTTGTTCAGCCTGTAACTAGTATCAAAAATTAACACATCTCCAAAACATTCATAATCTATCCTGCTTCTGCCATCAACCCAGAAAAAATTTAACAATCTATCCTGATCATCATATTGAACATCCCATGCAAACATGTGGTCCTCAACTTGTCGATCTTTAAATAATTGAATCAAAGAATTAGTGTCACCAATTTCAATCCTTGCTCTTTTCTCCTTCTGAATCAAATTGTAGGCGTCCCTCTTAGAGAATCCGACATTCTCACATCCACCAACTTCCTCTGCAAGGTAGGCATATGCATCAACGGTTCTAATCCCTGCATTTGTCATCGATTTTAGGACGGAAGCTTTTTCCTCAATAACATTCCTACATGATCTTAAAAGGTGTCGGTCGGCTGGGCTAGCTAATTCATGGTTGTGGGATTCAATAAATCTTTTGACATGCCAGTAACCGTCTTCATCAGTGACAAACCTCACCATGGCTGGACAACCAGTTCTGACAACTGGTCTAATGAATCTCTTCCTCTTCCCTGAATTATGATCATCACTTTTTTTGAAACCAGCTTTTGAACAAACAAAGTCCTTCGATTTTATCTTCCTAGAATTTGGCCAAAAACTGTGATGATCCTTTCGGACACTAAAGCCATTATCGTGAGCATAAGTGCAAAAACATTCATATGCTTCTGTCTCATCTTTGTATACAGCCTGAAAGGGCAAGTATAGCGCAAGTAAAGGGCAAGTATAGCGCAAGTATAGCGCAACTATAGCGCAACTATAGCGCAACTATAGCGCAACTATAGCGCAACTATAGCGCAACTATAGCGCAACTATAGCGCAACTATAGCGCAACTATAGCGCATTCTTTTATTTATCATCTTCATCCTAGAAATCAATAATGAATGCTAAGCAACAACAACAACATTAGATTTTTTTATTTTTTACTTTTTCGACAAAAGAAATTTATTCTGCTAAAAAATCGCAAAATCAAAAATCTTAAGAATAATGAGCTGAAACCTACGTCAACTTTCTGCTTAAGAAATTTATTCTGCTCACAAACAACTTTCTAACTCGTTTTTCCAAGATACTTACCGATATGTTGAAACCAGAGGAATTTCCGGCTAAGTTAGGTTCCGATTCCGATTCATGCACATGTTCCGATTCCGATTCATGCACCAGCCCTTCCGATTCATGCATCCTTTCCGATTCATGCACTCCCTCTTCCACCTCCCTCTTCACTGAGCAGTCCATTTCTTCTCTGCAATTTTCTGGCTCGTTTTTTCTTCTACAGCAGCACATATTTGCGTCTTTCGCGGGTCTCAAAATGAAAAAATAGGGCGGCAAAAGCTTAAAAGTTCAAATGAATAGCGTTATCGGGTCGGGTCGCTAACTCTGACAAGACATAAAGCGTTAATATTAAATTAAAAAAACGACTGACAGATGGCGCATTTTTATTGGCGACCGAACGGAGAGATGGCTTCGGTCACCTGACGCAATAATTTGCCCTCTTTCAGAGGGAATGATCTTTCGGAGGATGCCTCCATCTGGAATCTCTCTTTGTTGGGTTACTCAATCGGCCCTAGGCCATACTATGAGAGGTTACTCGCTGCTATGAAAAAGATTTGGAGCATCAAAGGTTCGATGTCACTTCTTTCTCTAGCGGATGGTTTCTTTTTGTTAAAATTTACTGTTTTGGAAGATTTGGAAATGGTGTGGAACAGTGGACCTTGGTTTTTTCTTGGAAAGCCATTCATTCTACAAAGATGGTGTAACATCAGTTTTGCTGATCTGCTCCAGAATCGTCCGGGCCGATTGTAAATCGTCCCGGGACGATTAGTTCAAATTTTGTTCCAGATTCTGTACAGAAGTTACAGGAAAGATTTCCTGTAAGGATCGTCCGGGCCGATTGGGGCATCGTCCCGGGACGATCAGAGCATGGCACAAGTCAGAGAATAGGGGTTTTTATCGTCCAAGGAAATTAATTATCGTCCTGAGAAATCGTCCCAGGACGATGTTATTTGTTCAGATCGTCCAGGACGATCGAGCGATCGGCCGGGCCGATCTCAAGGATTTTAAAGGTAAATCAGCTCATTTTGAAGAGAGAGAAAATCAAAAATTAAAATATCTGATTTTGAGGAGAGAGAAGGTCGAGGGCAAAAAGAGAAAAGTTGATTTTTGGACAACGCCGGGCCGTTTTCGTCCGTCGAGACAGTTCAAGAAAGTGGTGTACGCAAGGTAAGGCACATTCCGCCTTTCTCAATTTTCAGAACCGTCGAGTTTGACGGGATTTTCTGTCCGGATTTCGTTTTCGTTAGCGACTTTTGTCCGTATTTTCCGACTGGTTCAGTTTTTACCGCATAACTTTTGGTATGGTATTGAAGTGCCGAGTGTGCACGTTTTGATTATTTTCTGGAGATTTTTGACCGGATATTTTTGATTAGGCGGCGTTTTCTGTCGACTGTAAATTTTCACGATGTCTGAAAATGTTGTGGCAGTAGAATAAAAGTCTTATAATGTTGTTGTGAATGTTATGTGGTAATTTGATAAAATTCTGATTCGGCGAATTTTGTGTAAATTCCGTATACTACCGTTATGCCGCCAGATTTTCGTACGATTTCTGAAATTGTCCGGATTTATTCTGAAATGATATGATATGATTGTGTGCTATGAAAAGGGAGTTATAAGGGGTCAGGATCCTGTGAGATCTTGTCTGTGTCAGGGAAAATCTGAAATGAGCTCTGAAATCTATTTCTGAAAACAAGTTCTAGATCCGATGATAAGTTCTGTTCTGCTGCTATAAGCACATCTGTTCTGGTGCCATGAGCACAAAGGGAGGCATAAGGGGTCAGAATCCGAGAGATTCTGTCAGTGTCCGGGAAGGGAGGCATAAGGGGCTAGAATCCGTTGAGATTCTGTCAGTGTCAGGGAATCTGTTCTGACTTGATATGATTTCTGATTTCCGTATGATGTAATTTGATCTGATCTGTATGATTATGATTCTGATACGATTCTGTTCTGTTCTGATATGATCTGATTCTGATTTCCGTACGATTCTATCTGTTCTGATTTAATATATGATTCAGTTCTGATTTGATATTTAATCCGTTCTGTTCTGTCAGTTCTGTATTCTGATTTTTGTACGGATTTCTATTTTCTGTTTTGTTCTGATTTGAATTGTTCTGTTCTGCTCTGTCAGTTCTGTATTCTGATTTTTGTACGGATTTCTGTTTGATGTGAGAGATGTGGACTCTGAGGATTTTGACTGGAGGTTTGATGTCTTGCTGAGCTGTTGTAGCTCGTCCTTATTTTCTACGTGGTTTTCAGGTTCTGGGAAAGGGAAGGACGTCTTGGAGTAGGATTTCAGAGTCTGATCTTTGATAGGTATTTTGTACTTTTGATTTTTGTACAGTCATGGCTTTTCTGTTCTGTTCTGTTATTTCTGTCTGAAAGCCATGAGCTGTATTTGTACATGATTCTTTTTTAGGAAGAAAAGATAGATGATCTGTTCCGCTGCATTTGATGTTTAGTAGCTCTGTGTGTCTGTTTTTGTGTGTAAATCTTTGGAAGAAAGTTCTGAAACAAATTCCAAAGCCAGATCCTGGAATCAGTTCAGTCAGTGTCAGTCTGGCCACGACCCGATGCGAGCAGGATCCGTCCCGGTCGGGTTGGGTCGTGACAGATGGTCACCGAAATTTAAACCTATCAGGGATGAGACTGCTTCTATTCCAATTTGGATCAATATTATTAATCTTCCCCTGGCTTTATGAACTCCTTTAGGGATTTCTAGAATTGCCAGCTACATTGGCGTTCCAATTTCAGTTGATTCCCTTACTGCTAATCGAACTAGACTCACTTTTGCTAGGGTGTGTGTGCAAATTAATAAAAACTCTGTTCTCCCTGATGAGATCCCGATTGAAATTGAAGGGGAAGACATGAACCTCAAGGTTGTGTATGACTGGAAACCATCACCATGTGAAGGTTGTGGCTCTCTCTTCCATCATTTCTCTCTTTGTTCTACTAATTCGAACCCAAAACCTACTAATCTGCCTGCTACTCGCCCCAGAGGAAGGAGTACTAGTCGGAATCCTACTATGAGGAGGCAGCTTCCTTCCTTTAAACCCCCTATGCCAATTACTATCAATCCGGTCTTAAATTCTACCCTTCCTCCTGCAACATTAATCTCCTCTTCTCCTGTTGTAGAACCTTCTGCGGCACTTCCTTCTTCCTCCACGGATCATACCCAGACCCCAATCCCTGATATTCCTGTTAAAGTTCCTCCGGCTCTGCCTACTTCCTCTCCCGCTAAAGACCATCCCTTGCCTAACTTAAACTTCCCTTTGGATGATGCTTCTTGCTCGGAGCTCCCATCCCCCTCTTCTCGTCTTCTTCCAACCAATGTCCCTATTACCAACATGTTTGCTTCGTTACAAACTGAAGAAAATGAGCCTCCTCCTCAAGATCCCCCTAGGGAGGATGACCTTCCTGATCATTCTCTATCCCAGACTCAAACTTCTACAGATTGTTCTTCTTCGGATCAGCACTTATCATCAAAAGTTAAAACCAAATCCCCCAAAGAGACCAAAAAAGGCAAGCCTAAGACCGTCAAAAAGGCTAAAGGATCTCATTATTAATGTCTTGCACACCATTAGCATGTTGGAATGTGAGGGGGTTTAATAACCCTGACAAAGTTCGTTTTTGCAAAGAACTGGTTTCTTCTCACTGTCTCAAATTTTTGGGTATTTTGGAAGCCAAAATCCCTATTCAGTCTACTTTAGATACGTGGTTTTTGAACTCTCATAAAGTGTTTGAAGATTAAGCGAGTTACAACAACTTCTGTTTTTCTAATCCGGGGAGGATTTGGCTTAAATGGGACAAATCCGTTGTCTCTTTCTCTCCTTCGTTCACCTCTTCTCAGTTAATTCATGGTACTTTTTTGGCTGGTTCTGCTCCTTCTATTCAGGTTTCAGTTGTTTATGCTTCCAACAATGTGATTGATAGGCAGAAGCTGTGGGATGATCTTCGAAATGTTGCCCCTCCTCTTGATCATCCTTGGATTATTATGGGTGATTTTAACTGCTATAGATTTGATTATGAAAAAGCGGGTGGAAATCCTCCTTCTCAAAGCTCTTTAGGGGAACTGAATAAGTGCATTTTTTATTGTGGGGTTCAAGATCTTGCTTCGGTTGGGCTTTTCTATACTTGGTTCAACCAAAGGATTGATATGCCTATACACATTAAATTGGACAGGATTTTGGTCAACTTGGCGCTTATTAACTGTTTCAATTCTGCTTTTTATAAAGTTGCTCCTCCTGCTGGGTCGGATCATTCCCCTCTTATTTTTATGGATTCCGCCTCTTATGTTCCTAAGGTTCGCTTCATGTTTAAAAATTATTGGGTGAAGTTGAATTCTTTCTGGGATGAAGTTATTTTGGCCTTTTCTAGGCCTCTTGATAGAAGCCCAATTTCTGATTTCTATCAAAGCCTTAGAATCCTTAAAAATGCTCTTAAAGGGAAGAATTGGTCCTCTTCCAATTTCTTATCTAAAGCCATACTTGATGTAAAAAACTCCCAGAGTCGTTGCCTGTATGATCTTCAATCAAATCCTCTGTGCCAGGATTTGAATTCCACTCTTAAGGGGATTAATAAACAACTTGCTTTTCTCCAATCTGCTTGGTCTTCCTGGATGTCTCAATGTGCCAAGGCTTATTGGCTTACAAAAGAGGAAGATGATATGGGGTTTCTTTTTGCTAAGATTAAGGTAAGGAAAAATAGGAATATTTTAAGGGAGATCACTACTGAACAAGGCTATTTCTCATCCCAATCTGCTATGGCTGAAGCCATCATCAATCATTTTTCAAGTTTATTTAATTCCCCCAATACTGTTGTTTGGGATGTTGACTCCATTCCGGTAGGGAAATTGGTTCCTACTGAGATGCAATCTTTTCTTCTAGCGCCGGTTACTGATGTTGAGATTAAGAAAGTGGTTTTTTCTGGTAAAACTGATGCTGCCCCAGGACCTGATGGATTCTCTTTTGAATTCTATAGAAAAACTTGGCATTTGTTAGGGCCTAAAATCCGTAGGGCTATTAAAAGCTTTTTTCTCTACCGGTTTTCTTCCGAGGGCTACTAAAGCCATGGCCATTGCCTTAATTCCTAAAAATCCCCATGCTAATCACATTTCTGATTATAGGCCCATATCCTTGTGCAATGTTTTTTACAAAGTGGTGGCCAAATTACTTGCAAATAAATTAAAGGAGGTGCTTCCTCTTATCATTCATGATAACCAAGTGGGTTTTATTGCCAAACGTTGTTCTTCTGATGACATTATCTTGGCTGCTGATTTGTTAAGGGAATTCAAAGTGGGTAGCAATCTTTTTTGCGCTAAGTTAAACATCTGGAAGGCTTTTGACTCTCTTTCTAGAGATTTTTTGTTGCATCGTTTAAGGATGAAAGGTTTTCCTGAACCTTTTATCAAATGGATCAAAGGGTGTATCTCGGATGTTTATTTTTCTGTGTGCATAAATGGCTCGCTAGAAGGTTTTTTCAAGTCCTCCTCTGGACTTAGGCAAGGGTGCCCCTTATCCCCTCTTCTCTTCTGTATTGCGATGGATGGACTTTCCTGCTGCCTTCAACCTAATCTTTTCAAAGGGATTTCTTGCAATGGGATGACGGTTAACCATCTCTTATACGCTGATGATCTTCTTGTTTTCGGAAAGGCTGAGGAGGATAATGTGCTTATATTGCTTAATGCTCTTAATTGTTTTGCTAAGGCCTCTAATCTCTGTGTTAATCCGACTAAGAGTTCTATTCTCTTTGCTAAAGATGTCAATTCATCTTATATTATTACTGATCTTCTTGGGATTCATCAGAGCAGTTCTTTCCTCACCTACCTTGGTCTTCTCATCTCTCCTTCCAGACTTAAATTTTCTCACTTCCAACCCCTCCTGAGCAGAGTTTCTGCTCTACTTGCGGGTTGGAAAGTTAAGTTTCTGTCTTTTGCAGGGCGGCTCCAATTTCTGAAATTTACTATAGCTAATACTATAGCTTACTGGATTAGGGGAGCTATTATACCTAAAAGCTGTAGGTCTTACATCTCTAAGCTGTGCTCGAGATTTTTACTGCATGGGAACACTGTGGATAAGAAAATTCATTTAATTCCCTGGAGTAGTATCACTAAACCTAAAATCTATGGTGGCCTGTGAATTCTTTCTTTTGATGCTTATTATTTTGGTGTGGCTTGCTCTTTCATATGGAAGTTTTATAATACTAACAATCTGGTGGCAAATTAGTTTAAAGCTAAGTTTATTTCTCCTTGGAAGCCTCATTCTACTTTCTCTTCCAGATTTTGGAAAATGATTTGCACTCAGGCTAATAATATCAAAAACTGTCTCACCTTTTCGGTTGGCCCTCAGAGCTGTTACTCTTTCTTATGGGACCCTTGGTTTAACGAAAATATTTTAGGTGCTATTTATTCTGATGCGAGGCTTAGTTTTGCTAATGTTGGGAATTTCATTATTAATGATGGTTGGTTTTTGCCGGATTTTCTACCTCCTGATGTTAAAGAAGCCATTTTGGACATTCATATTATGAAGAAACCTGCTCTGATGTGGGAAGGCTCCTGCATTCCCAGTTTTAAACAATTCACAAACCATTTCTATTCAAGTTTAGAGAATGTTCAATGGCATGATTTCATTTGGCACAAAAGATCTTCTCTTAAATTTGCCTGTTTCACTTGGATGGCTTTGATTGGTAAATTGAAATGCGCTGACATTCTCATTCGGAAAGGAATTAATGTTATTGCTGACTGCGCCTTTTGCAAATCACATCGGGAATCACATCATCATTTATTTTTTGAATGTGATTTTACATTTACTGTGTTGGTTTTGGTTTTGCCTTTATTCCAAAGTTTCTTATTAAGGCCTAATCTTCTGATGGCTGTTGAATTTCTGGATTCTTCTATTATTTTTGCATCTTTTGAGAAAAACTTATGTTTCTCTATCATGGCTTGCACTGTTTATCATATTTGGAGGGAGAGAAACAACAGACGTTTCTCTAACGCTTGGCAATCTCCTGTGACGGTTGCTGATGGTATTAAGGCTATTATCCGAAAGAAAGTTAAATCTTGGAAAAATGTTGACCAGCTCAAACAGATATACTCTAGCATTTTCTGATATTGGAAGTGGTGATCATTGTCTCATCGGTTTTGCTGCTATGTTTTTTGCTGGGACGATGATGATTAGAGAGCACTACTGGACTGGTTCTTCGTGTTTCCTTTCTAGCCCCTTGGATGGCCCATGCACCTGTTTGGTTCCTTTTTACTGGCCTGTGGCAACCGGGGCTGTTTATTTCTCTGTCACTAGGTGAATTTTGCAAACCAGTCTTCTGTCGCTGAACTCTGATGTTTTTAGGTGGTGCTCTCTTTGTTACCCGAGTCCCCCTTCCTCCACTTTCTTCACTTGCTTTTGTTGTTTTTCCCTTTTGGGAGGCTCTTCTTCTTTTTTTGAGGAGTTTCCTTTATAGGTTTTTAACTTTTACCTGTAATTTTTATCAGTTTTAATATATGAGCCTAGGCTCCAAATTTTCTCAAAAAAAAAAAAAAAAAAACCAGAACAGAGTTCGAGAACGATTAGTTCATTACTATTATTCTTTTGAAAACAACTAATTAATTTATTAATCTGATGATTGGGTCCTGCTCGGCATAAATTACTTTTTATTCTCATTTCTTCAAAATTCTAATTTTCGTTCCATCTATTTTAAAAATTCATATTACCGTTAATCATTTTTTATAACTTCGGTAAGCTAATTATTCCTTGATTAAAATTAACAATACAATTAGTAATTAGCAACAATTGTTTAATAATTAATTATAATATTGGAGCATTAATTACAACAATTAATTACTAAAATTGTATTCTGAAGAAAAATAATTCTAGTAGTCATATATTGGTTGACAATTGTTATTGATCATTCAACAATTATTGATAAATAATTAAATTATTTTTTTATTAGGGAGTGTAATTATGGATTAGTGATGAAACTTTTTGTGAAACTTACTAAATATTTTAAATTTTATTTTATTTTCATCAATCTTAAATCAACAATAATCAAACTAAAGACTATATACAATGAAAACTAAATAACTCTAACACTAAGCATACTCTAAATCTTGGAGTTTTCAAATATTTACTAGAATCTTCTACACTTTGGCGGTCCTCCAATTAATCAATATTAAATCATATTTACTAATATTCCTAATTATCTTGATGGTTAAAATGAAATTATTAACTTTGAAATAAGCATTTGGCAAATAATTAAGGTTTAATTTGGGACAACTTTGAACTTCTATTTTTTTCTTTTTTTAAGAGATTTCAATGGAGAGCCTTTTGAAAATAATGATAATTTTTTGCAATGATTTTAAGCTACTGCTAAAAATATGACACTCCAAATAAGAAAATTATTTTCTTGATGTAAATAACTTCCCTAAATTCTGTGAACAAGCAGTAGTTATATAGAAATTCAAATAAAATCCTCAAGACCATTTGTATGTGGCTAGTTTAGTCAAAAGAATCCTCAGACCATTCATATGTGGCTAATTTAATCTCAGAATATCATGTTGATCTAATTTAGTCACTCGACTATACAAAATTGATCCTAATTTAATACCAAAGGGAAATTTTTTGGATCAATTTTATATTGCCGAGTGACTAAATTTATGTGATATTCTAGGACTAAATTGATCATTTATGAATAATCGGATGACTATTTTAAAGTTTATCTCAAACTCAGAATTATAAAAAAGAACAAGTGTAATCATCTCTTGATTCTGCAGGACTGAGTCTACTATAATGTACAAAAAATGCATTGCAAAGAAACTATACAGGGAAGGAGTACAAGAAGAGGAGTTCAATGTACACTATAGCTGCGTATTTAACATTTTGGATGTCTGTTTTAGTATAAACTTAATTGTATTTGGCAAATCAAATGAAACAAAACCTGATCTAAGAAAACAAAATTAGTCTTGCTCTATGTTTGCTAGACGTCTCTTTTCTTCCTCAACTTGCTCCAGCAGTGCCTCCATTTCAGCTTCAGAGAGACTCTCCAGTCGTTTCTATAAAAAAAAAGGTTGAAATATGATGCATGTATGTTAGGAAAATGGAATTAAGACATAATTTTATATAAAAAAAGAGTAGGGCGAAGTAGTTATTATGTTCACGAGGCTTGGGTAAAACTTAAAGCCTACCATGAAGCTAGCACATAAGGAAATACTTATGGTAGCAAAAATTATCTTCCCACAATCTTCTTCTGTTTTGGTCCTTTGAGTTTGAAAATTTTGTTAGATTGTTCTATTATGATAGGAATAATTTTCTCAGTGAGCCATGAGTGAGAAATGTTTTATGTCAAGCCAATAAAAGATTTGACATTTTGATGGCAAAATATGTAGTCATATTTTCTTTTTATAGTATTGTTGATTGATCTTTTGAGTTGGGAGAGGTCTTACTCAGGCTAGGATATTGTACTCTTAATAGGGCTCATAAAACTTGGTCGTCACCCAGCCAAATCTTCGAAATTAAACCCAAAATGGTCAGCTGAATCACCCACTTTTTTAGGAACCTAAAATCTAGGTCACTTGAAAGTTTTAATTCAATTACCTAGTTGGCAAGTTTTAATTCAATTTAAACCCAAAAGGGCTCGTAAATTTTAGAGGAATCCTTTTCATCAAATGATCGAACATTTTGGCTGGACTCCCTACTAGGTAAAACATAATAGCACTCACTAAACCCTAATACTCACCTCATTCTTTTTTTCTTAGCAAAAATAATTGAGCTAATTGTTAAATCTCAACCTCTCGTTCTCAAGTTAATCCCACGGCTACAAGGAAGGATCCGTGGGAAGCCCGCCTTAATCACGTTGAACACCTGCCATAGATGAGCAGCTAATTTCGGAAGAGTTATATTTCATTATTATGTAGTTATTTGTTTCCTTATTAAACATCTTCTATAGATCTATAAATAGGGATTGTATAGTATAATAAAATTTATGCTTTTCCTCTCATACCTCTCAAATTAACATGGTATCAGAGCCTCCGGAGGAATTGAAGAGGAAAACATCATCCTAGATAGAATATATAAAATTTATTTCTTATGGCATCATTTGGGTATCTCACCTTACTAGGAGTTTGTTCTTCTAAATCTTGTTTTCTTTTCCTCTTGTATATCACCTAAACCATAAATTTTATTCATTTATGTGTGCATACATATAGCATATAAAAATAACACAACTTATATGAAAATTTATCTAAAATGAACTCATTCAACCCAAAATTTCACCTCTCACTCCCCCCTTCTTCCTCTCTGCTTCTATTCCCATTTATTTCTTTATTATTTTCTGAATTTCTCCATCTTCACCTTATTAATTGCAGCAACACAGTTGATTTCAGCCATGCACAGCAGTCTTATGCTGTATTTTTCAACAGATTTTAGCAATATGCAAGTTTTTCACACAAGTAGTTTAGCACCAATATTAGTTTCAGCAACTACAGCCCTCACCTCAGCTGAATACAACACTATCCAACTAATTTCAGCAACCATACAACTGTAATATTACCTACTTTAAGCAAACAACACCTCATGTCAGCAAACGCTAAGAATACAACTACTACTGCTGCATTCTTAACTTCCTTACTATATTATACCTGAAAATTCACCAACAGAAAGCTGCAGCACTCACACCGCAGCCCTGCCTCCAGCTCCCTGCTATCCCACAGCCTGCAGCTCTCGGCAACAGCAGCTTCCTCCAATGCTAGTGAATATCATGATAAGGAGGGGAAAATGCCTTAGTTAAGGACTTAAATTCCATTCAGAACTCCACTAAGAATTATTATACTCTACTCCTAATTCCACTACTTCATTCCAAGCACCCCTAGCCGTATGATACATCACTCCAATTAATCAAATCCTTGCATGCTTGGATTAGTGGAATTTTTTGTTGTGCTATAGTAACAGAAAAAATGAGTTAATTGTTAATTAATTATTCATTAGTCTTTAATTAACTGTGATATTAAACTGTTAATAAATGATAAATGATACCTTTAAGTGTGTATATATATATATATCAAAATACTCGAATTTAAAAGTAGAATTAAATGAAAATAAGTTGACATTTAAAGGAAGTTTATGCCTACTTTTATTTTGAACATTATTATACTTCATGAGCAAATATAGGTACAAAGAGGTCATGAATCACTGCTTGGATCTACATGTCCTTAAATTATTATTTCCTTTTCACCTACATTGTATTTGAATAATCAAACTTGTGCTCTTGTCCACCATTCACTCAAACTTATGTGGTTTAGCTTTTTTTTTTACGCATAACCTCGCCTAACACATTCTAAGGTGAATTGGAAAAGTTGGAAAAATTCTTAATTCTTTAAAATAACATAATCCAACCTCATCCCATTGTGTTGTGGCAAAGTGTCTAAGAATGTTGGGGATGAGAGACAACATAAGCATCATAGGTGTAGGATGGTAAGAACTTATTGGGGGATCTTTCATTGTAGCTCAATGTACTAAATATTGTTTACTTTATAAAATAAATGCTAGGGTGTATAGATCTTTAATGAAATTATGAAAAAAGAACATTCCATAAATTTATTGCATTATAGAATCACAAAAGTCATAATTATTCAATAAATTTTATGCTGGTTGTCGACTGACTAACATAACCCTCTATTTTTCTCATCCAGGACTTGGGACTTCACAACAATAATTTACCTTTAAAAGGCTTGGTTAGACAATATTAGAAATGACATTTCTTTATTATATTTAAATGAGAATTTGACACTTAAGAATATACAGTGGAGAAAAATGATTCATGTAACCAACCCCACGTAGTGGGATAAAGGCTTGATGTGTTGTTGTTGTATAGAATCACATGAGTGAGTTAATGTACACAGAGGAGTCACTTGAAAATAATGGCTCGTTTCATCAATATGGAAGTCCTAACTAAAATGTTTTCAATAGAGGGTATCATAAAGTCTTAAATGAAGGTTATCACAAAAGTCTACAATGGATGCTATAAAAATCTTCCAAGGTGTTTGATCATTTAATGTTAGAAGGTACTATATAAACACATGGAAGCATTATTTGTAAAAAAAATCTCACAATCATAAGAAAACAAAGAAGAGGAAGAAAGAAGAAAAGAGAGGCACATTCTCTAGTTCAAAAATCAAAATGCTCTAGAGTACAATGTCTTTTAAAGTAATAATTGATTTGTCTTTATATAATATATATTCATTGAAGGAAAATTTTCATCTAATTATTTGATCACCTTCACCATCCCTAAATTTATATCCAAACTTATTTCCATCATAGCAAATGAAATAGTACTTTTAGATTTTGGGTCAAATTTATCTCTAGCGATATAATCAACATAAACATATAGTAAATAATAAGAAACCTTCAAATGTGACAAGCATAATTGATAGTCCTCAATTAATTAAGATCATGTGTTTGTTAAATCTAACTAGAAAACCTATGGAATACTTTCATGCAATCTCGTGCTTGTTGGAGAAATTTTTTTATCCTCAACGGATTGCATATTTTCTGATTGAATACAGCATCGAAAATAATATATTACCCTAAATGACAAAAATATCATTCCCTATGGGCTCAATAACAAAATTTATAATTTGAATTGAATGAGGTTTATTTTATTCTGGATGTACGGATACCCCATAGGGGCAAATCCCTATAGTTAATTACATTTCAAGCATTTTGTACTTGAAAAAACTTTTGATTAAACTAATGGCTTCCTTTCTTTTTTAAAAATCATTGAAATATAGGCTAAAAATCTTCATTTTGAAATTTATGAAATTCTTATTTGAAGATATTAAGTGTTTAGGAATTTCAATGATGAGAAGATTAACTTGAAATAAGATTTTTTAGAATGAGAGTCAAAGGAGTAAAGTGTAGGAATACTTAATTCTGAGGGAAACTCAGAGGTACTCAAACTATTCTATGTTGAGTTTTATATTTTAGAATCTAATTTTTATTTAAGCTAATTATTTTAATTTAGAATGGGCCATACTTTCCAACAATACATGTTGGAGGAAATGCCTGGAAGGTGAGGGCTTATGAAGTAATTTAAATCAACATCTGCCTCGAACCATAGAACTAAGGTGAGAACTATTGAGGGATAGTGCCTTAAACATAAGTCTAACGAAATCATACCTCATATAAGGTATAGTCATCCCAACCTCTGGATTTATTGTACTGCCTGAAAAGGGCTACCAGCTAAACCCACCTAATCGTTTTTAAAACCATGAAGTCTAGTCTCAATACATATGAAGAGTAGGGAAGCTATTTTGTTTAAAAAATTTGACTTACAACTTAAATTTGAGGATTAGGAGCAATTCATATATATTATGAAAACACGGCCAGAATTGCATAAGCCCCTGCTTCTACCTTAATGGCCGTGCCTTTTAGGGGGTTTTAAGTAATATCTGTTATGCAAACATTTTTATTTATGATTTCTTCCCCCCTCCCCTTTGGACATGAACACCTGCAAGAAGAATATCCATATATATTTCTACATTATCCACTCAAAGGCAAGTGCGCACAACGTAGATAATTCAAAGGCAATCACACCACATCATCAAACACATGCGCAGAAAAAGAAAAATCATAATCCTAACATGCTTAGGGGTTGTGCACCTAAATGTATGAGGTTTATATGGCATGTCAATACAAGAGGTGTTTGATTTTATTTTGAAATAAAAATGTTTAATCTTAAATCAATGATGATTTCACTTTAAGTTGTTTGCGACTTAAAGATTTTATTTGATTTTTAGGGATTTCATATTTAGGAGGATTATAAAGAACCCATAAAGCAGCCGCTGCTTGCTTTAAGGCAAACTTGCTACTTACAAAATCCTAAGACACAATGATGTAGGCATCCCGTCTTTTGGGTGAAATGATTAATCATTATATCAAAAGAGACCTAAGTGATTTTTAAGAATGTTAGAGTTCTCTTAATGTTTGGATAAGAGAAGCGACTTCATGATGTCTTAAGGTAGCCATGCCTAAGAGTTGCACTTAGGACTTTGTGAAATTCATCTAATAGTGTAAGATGAACTTCAACAGACAAAAAACTCCTGAGATACATCTAAAGGTTAAGTTTTAGTTGTCATAAGGAGAGGTGATTTTTTTTGGTTAAGTGAAAATGACCGTTAGAGTTTGGGTCTAAGAGGGAGATGTCTAACATGTAGCTTGGCTAGATGTTGGAGGATTCTTCTTAATTTTTGGAGCTAATGAGAGAGAATATAGGAATCCAACATTTAATTTTCGGGCCAAATATTGGAGAGTTTTCCTTAGCTTTTGGAGCTAAAGAGAAAGATATCTCCTACAACTTGAAAATTATAGAAGAAATTGAGGAAACCTATAGCTTTTGAACCAAGTTTTGAAATTTTCTAATGATTTTGGAGCCCATATAAGTGAGGGAAAATTTGTAACTTTGAGACTAGAAATCAAGAGGATGATCTCCTTGAATTTATGTATTCAAGGATGGGGGTTCATTTGCTAAGTTTGGGATAAGCAATTTTCAAGATAAATCCTTGAGTTTTGTCATTAATAATGAGAGATTAATTTGTTAAGTGTAGGTAAAGCAAACATAGGAATATGATATGTGAGCTTGATTACATATCATGATATATTTGTTGGACCTTTGGGTGTCCAAAGAATGGAATTCATTCATCCAACTTGAGTTGGAAGAATGAAATGGAAGATGGGAGTTTTTGTTGGTTTTGGCCTAACAAATAAATGATTTGGGATGAAATTATTTGTTGATTTTAGTTCAACAAATTGATGGATTTGATATATGTCTAATTCACTCGACATGGGTCAAATGAATATAAGAATTTCCTACAATTCTTGAGTTGTAGGAAGAGAGATTTCTTTACAAGTTTGAGGGGTTTTACCTCGCCGGGCTGTCACGGCGCAAACCACTATCAACTTGTCTTGCAAAAGGCGAGAAAGCCGTAGGAATGAAGGAGAAAACTGCTGCCCATGAGGTTTTGAATGTCATAGCTACTGTCCACGCCACTCCTAGTGGTGATTTTGTTGTTCAAAGTGCTCCAAATTACTGCCTGAGCTCTCCTTAGTCGAAGGGAGAGAAGAAAGGAGTCTTCTACCTTCTCCTAACTTCCTTCTGATTGAAGAAAATAGAAGGCAGCAGTAAGAACTCGGTCTTCCAAGTCATGAGAAAGAAGGGTGGCACTCAGGTTGCTTGATTTCTTCCTAGATTGCGCATAAGAGGTCCCCTCCCTCTCAGTCGATCTCGGTTGCACTCAAGAAGAGCCCTCAGCTCTCTGTTATGCTCCAAACATGCACACGAGGAAGCCTGGAGCCAATCGCTCCCCTATCTTGTTTGGCGCTCTGGAATTGTTTGGTGAGTGGATGAGGTCGGCGACCAGGTAGGGTCGACGGCCTAATGACTTCTCCATGCAGGTTCCCTCGCTATCGGATTCTGCTTGGGATAGACAAAAGAGTCGAACGGCTCTTCTCCTCGGTCCTCGCTCGGTTGAAAGGACCACACGCAGAACGGGCGACTGCAGGTCGTCGGTTGGGCTCAGTCGCACACAGGGAGACTTCTCTCCTTCAATTCGGCTCAAGATGGGCGCAGACGAGAACGCATGGGGTAGTTAGAAGTCGCTCTACTTGGTCTGGCTCGGACGGACATTTGCAGAGATACGCACGAAGGACTCTGTCTCGTCCTCTACAGAGTCCGCTCTACCGCTTTATTTCTTCCGCTCTAACCCGGACGAACTCACAAAACCAGATGAAGTCCAATGCCAAAACGCCCTCCTCGTCCCCAACTCGCTCTATACGCAAAACGAGACTCTACTACATGATATCTGCCGAAGCCGCGCAAATCGTCTTCAAATCCAGGCGATCATGTGATTTGACCACATGACAACGGCACGACTCAGAATTTTCAAAAGAATTTCAGTCGTTTGATCGACTTCCTGATTTGGAATGGTCAGATTAACCCAATTTTGGAGAATGGGCTGAAATTGAGGTCAAATCGGTCTTAATCGAAATCGATTCGGGTCTGATTGGGCAAAATTGTGCGAAATTGAGCTTGATTCGGCGTCGATTAAATAGAATTTGGTTTGATGAGGCAACTGGGTTCGATTTGGACCGATCTTGTAAAACCCAAAATCGACGATTGTTGGTGTCGCACGCATTTTGATGCGTTGCAACGAAATTTAAGTGAAAAATTCAAAGTTAACGGATTTCGACGGAAGTAATTTTATAAAATTCTACGTAAAATTCTGATCGATTTGATATATAAAACCTATATCTAATTTTGCTTAATTTAGAAATAAAAATTAATAAAAGTCTCTAAATACCTAGAATACCCTTAGTGATTATTGAAGCCTGAATTGTTTAAGTGAGGGCATAGCGGTCTTTTGACACTCCCTAAAATGAAAAAACCGAAACCCTCCCCCATTCATTCATTTTGTTCGGCCAAACCAAGAAAGGAGCAGACGGCTAGGGCTAACGGGCAGGCAACGGGCACATCTCCGGCGACGTTTTTCCGGCGAGAAAATTAGTGGAAATCGAAGAGGAATACAAGGGGAATATTAAGGCATGTTTTACTTGAAGTGAATCCCTCTCATTCTCAAGATATTTGGAAAGGAAATTTTAGGATTTTTCAAAAAAAAATGATTTTCTTTCAAAATTTCTTTATGAAATCATTAGGAAAAGTTTAGGGAGGTATTTTAACGATAGAAATGAAGTTTTCCTCAAGAATTTTTTAGAATTGAATATTAAGATTTTTACCTAAAATTGAAATCCCTTAAGGCGCTTTTACAAAAACGATTTCTTTGGGTCTTAGGAATGTTTCTAAAGCAAAATTTTGAGTTTTTGTAATAATTTATATTTTTCATAATTTTCTAATTTAATAAATTCGAAAATGATTAAGGTAATTATTAAAATATGTTTATGGACAATTTTGGCGTATTAATTTGATGAAATTGATTATTTAGGGTTTCC
Organism: Dendrobium nobile; assembly: GCA_022539455.1. Lineage (NCBI taxonomy): Eukaryota > Viridiplantae > Streptophyta > Magnoliopsida > Asparagales > Orchidaceae > Dendrobium > Dendrobium nobile. The sequence continues at coordinate 66,243,445 of CM039726.1, read as the reverse complement.
AAAAATTAGGGTTTTTTTAATAAATCCGAAATTTAAGATTAAATTATGTAAATTTCATAAAGTGTCGTAAGGGTCGAATTAATGAGAAGCGAAAAGTTTAGACAATTTGGATTTTTATTAAAGTTTTAAGGAAGAATTTTAGTTGACACTTATTTTATGTGATTTTTATGTTGTGAGCTTTAAGGGGAGCGAAGCGTGTCAAAGCGACACTTTGAGGAAGTATTGTGCTTGTGTTAAGGTAGGTACTCATATTTATCATAAAAATTTCATGTATTGTTTTGCCTTCATTTTTATTCAATTACAAATGTTTATAGTTTTAACATTCAGATGATTTATGAATTTTATCTTTCAAATGGCTTATTAGTATAATGTTTTTATATTGCAATAGATTAATAAAATACAAGTTATTCATGGTTTTCATGTTTTGAGCAAATGACTTATGAAAAATGATTATTTTTCATTAAGCATATGTTTGACTGAAAAATAGATATGAAATTGTGCATGTTGATGCGAAGTGCCCAAATGGTAAAAAAGCTTGGCATAGCCAAATGGTAAAGGGGCTCATCAGAGTCAATGGTAAAGTAATGGCCAAATGATATGAAAATGTGTACATGATCAGTACAAACTCAATGGGCACCTCCGAGACGGGTGATATAATAAACATTATGCATATTATGTTTTATGTATATTTTGTAAACAAAATAAAAGTTTATGTTTAAGGAAAGATTATATGAAAAGTTCATGATTGAGGAAAATTTATGAAAAAAAAAATTATACAGAAATGTTATGAACTTATGCAATATTGACCGTCGTTTAAAGTTTTCTTATGAAAAAAATATTTTATTTTGGTTTTATGTAAATTTTTATAAGAAATATGAATTACCTGCTGAGCGAGTAAGCTCACCCCTGCTTGTGGGAATCTTTTTCAGGAGAACCATCTAAGAAGTGATGGCATCGAGACGACAGTACACCTACCGTTGTAGAGGACCTCGGGAAGAAATGTTTTATATTTTCTGTTATGTGTATGAGTTAGTGGATTGTAATGAAGAGACTATTGGAGTTTATGTTTATGTTTTTAGTGGTTGTGGTTTAGAAGAAACTTTTGGAAAACTTTCAGTTGATGTTTTAGTGGCTCTTTCTTATTATGTATGGATGATGATGAAGTTTATGTCATTTTATTAAAAGTCAATGAAATTGTTATGATTTATGTTATATGTGTTTTCCTTACGACTGACTGTTCTCGACTCGTTATTTCGGGCTAGACGGGCCGGGTCGTGACAGATCTCGGTCGATTTGAGTTTAATTTTAGAAAATTGAGCTTAATCTGATTAAATTGAGGCTCAATTCGGGTTATTTTGCATTCAACTGGGGCCCTCGATCGAGCTCAGTCAGGCTCGAATCAGCTCGATCGGGACAAGGTTGATGCGAAAAAAACACAACAACAGTGCTATTTGCATGTTCGGTAAGAACTCTATTCATCATCTCAACTAATCCATTTTGTTGGAGTTTTTGTGATAGTTCTCTCCATATGAATCTCATTATTAGTATAGAAAGTTTTAAATCCGATAGTGATACTCATAACTCTCAAATCTTAGGCACTTGATTTATCTCCATTTTTATTTTTCACCAAGCTCTTTCACTTCCTAAAAGTGGGAAACATATCAGATTACTTTTAGCAAAATAAACATATACTTATATAACAAAATAGTGAAAAATGATTCATATAGTCGAGCCCAAGTAGTGGGATAAAGACTTAATGTTTTTATATAATTTTGAGATAAAGACTTAATGTTTTTATATAATTTTCAATGTATTTTGAACTTGAGAATTCCTTCTACAATGAATAATCTTTAAGCCATTCTCTGATATGGCCTAGGCTTTGAAACCATATATTTAAATATGCCTCAATATTAATTGCAGGTCCCATTATTTTTATGTTGGTGGTGGTGTAAATAATGCATTTCTTGTTGCCTCCAGAAATTACCAAAGCACATTTTGTCACTTTATAAGTATCATCGTTGAAAGTGTCATAACATCCATCTATAGCTAGATGTCCAATGGAGATTAAGTTTTCTCTTAAGCAAGGATATGCATGACCTAATTCAGCTTCCAAGTGCCCCCACTTGTTTTCTTGATTATCCCATCTATAATGCCCATAATATTTAAGGGCTCATTAATAACAAGGAATACTTTGACATAATTACATGTGCAATAATTTTTTATTAAAAAAAGAATGGAAAGACATACCTGAGTTAGTGAGTTTAATAAATATCTCCATTAGAGTGTTTGCACTGAGTATAATATCTTACACAGTGATATTCATTGTCAATTATTTTGGCATTTGGCTTTATTCATACTTCTTTATTATGCATTCTTTTATTATATGACCATAATTTAACACAATGATAGCATCCACTTGGGCTCCTTAGATATGCAACTATTGTGATTTGATTGAAAATTCTTGTCATAAGATTTCAACTTACCTCACCATTTGTTATTACCAACATATTGAAACATGTTCCTATTTGTTAATATTTAAAACAAAAGATGACATACTTTCACCTTTCTTGTATCGTCTAATATCTTAACTATAAGGATAAAATATCTGACATCATTAAGCTTCATTACATACAATCGATAGAAAGTTAGGAACTGCTGACAACTGTTACAAAGATATTCCATTCTCCCAGTAATGATGAGAGAAAGCTCAAAACATCAATCTCATCATTAAACTTGATGTTTATAAAGTTTATCTGCCTAGTGATTGAGTCGAATGCATTGATGTGATTGATAATTGAAACACGTTTTAATATTCTACGATTGAAAAACTTATGCATGATATGTACCTTATTAATTGCAGAGAACTTTCATATATATCGAAGAGCACCTTCATAACACCTATTATTGTCATCTCATTAAGGATGTTACAGTCCAAGTTCATAATAAGTGATAGGTTAACGACTACAAAAGATTATCTGCTAATTAACTCTCAATTTTCTTAATTGAATGAAAGTAACTTTACTCCCTTCAGTAGTTAGCAAGGTTTTTAATACAGAGAGTTTGTCATCTGCATCTCCTAGAAATCAAAATTCCGATTATCGAACTTACGATTTTGATCTTCCCATCCTCTATGATCAGATATGAAAGTTTCTTAGACAAAAAGATTTGATATTAGTTATATGAATAAGGATAAAACTTCAAGCAAAAATTAATGAAGATAAGAGAATAATCACACCAAATATTTCAAACATAAGATACATACATTTTTCGATGAGATTCACCTGTGCATACAACGTACAGATCAAATATTTCACTATGCTTTAAAAAAAGTTATGGAGATATAACATTTCATATGAATAAAAATAAAGATATTACTTTTTGTGTTAACTAAGAGGGAAAATGTAATAGCCCAAACTCTTAACTATCAAAATATTGTCCGGTTTGGCCTAAAGACTTTTATAGATTCCATTGCAAACTTTAATAATAACTCCATTTAGGACATTAAGGTAGTCTCCATTTAGGATTTTGTAGTAGATTTCATTTAGGACTTTCGTGCTATTGAAAGAAGCAACTATTTCAATGATTAAAAATTTTGGCTCCACATTTAATAATTTTCTAGATTAGGGACCTAGATAATGTAATAGCCCATGCTTATTAGGGTCCTAGATTCCTTATATGATTGAAAAAACATGCCACTACACTAAAAAAAACTTTTGCATAATTTTTGCATAAACAGAACTCTATTCTGAAAGTAATATTCAGTCTGATTTCATCTAATGAAAGAGAGCAATTATTGGAAACTGTTCCAGCTTGCAAGTTGATATACTAACCTCCATCACTTTGTTCTCGTAGTCTCTTAATTGTTGGGCATAAGTCATGTCTTTGTTTGATACCCTAAAGATGTAAGTAAAAATCCATCCAACAGTTAGTCCCAAGACTAACACCAACTGCACGACATTCCCAGACTGTAAGGGATCTACTCCGGCAAACTGGAAAATAAAGTAAGAAGACAAAGAGTTGAAATGAACCAGTTATCAAGAAGAGGATACTGAAGATGGTACATGACTGGCAAGTGCAAAGATACAGAATTGAAGAAATAAAAGCAGCAAAACCTCCAAACCACTCTTCAGACCAACACCTGCTACAGTAAGACCAACACCAATTAGGAGCACATCTTTTCTTGTATATCCAAAGGGCACCTACACAGTACAGATTTAAATATAAACAACTGCAGTAGAGAATAAAAAATAAAAGTTCAGTTCAATACTGTAGAAAGAATACTGAAATCCCTTCAATTTTACTGAACTATTAGTAACAAAGTATAATCCAAAGAATTCAGATGCAAAGACACCATTCAAAGCAAAAAAGACGAGTATGATGAGTTTAGTTGAAAATTTTTAGCTTTAATCAAGAACGGGCATTTTCCTAAATGTAAACACCATCTGCTACTACATATTTTTTGGATTTATAATGGAGCAGTATGCTATCAAGTTAAACATTTTCTATTCTATAAAATCTTCACTTGGTATAAAATAGATTTGTGGATTTCAGTCCAGTATAACAGGAGAGACAGGATTTGATTGGCTCTTTTCTTTTTGTTTGTATCGATGTGGCATTGACAATATTACCTTCTCTTGTTTTTAAAATGGTAATAAGCATATCATGTATCTGCACCTTGATTTTTCTCATATTGTCATTTTCTTAATCAGAAAACTAGTGTTCACTACATCCATGCAGCAAATTGGAAATTTTTTGTTGGCATCATGAAAATCCCGGTGTAATCAAGCACAAATCGTAATCCAAAGCAAGCAACTCAATGAAATTTAAAACTAAGCCAATGCCTGATTTTACTCAATTTGGCTAAATAGGAGAATAGACGAGCTCAGAGAACAGCAAGACATTTCCAAGGCAAGATCTGACATATTGCAATGAGTCCATGATGCTTGGGTTGCTCAAATCGGGGAACAGAAGGCTTTGAGTGATCCTCTTAGAGGGAGGAGTTGATCCAGGTAAAAGCGGTCTGACATTATTGTCAATTTCCATTAGGTCCCTTCAAGAGGCAACGAACCTTGAGAAAATATCAATCCAATGGCCGAAACTTTGATATATTACCACTAATGCATGTGATATTGTAGCCCTCCAATGTGTTATATTTGGCCAATTGGAGATATCGTTGACGCCAAAATCCGGGAAATTTGTTAGGTCAAACATAAGGAAGCATTGTATGATCCTGACTTGATAATAGGAGAGTGGGATCTTCATTTTTCGTCATTGATGATTATAAAGAAAATTATGGATAAAGACTGAATGTTTCTCATAAAAGTTTTGAATAGTCCCTCAATGCAGATTATTTGGAAGAAGAATCAAGTTCTAAAAAAGGCCTTAAATCCTCCAAACTCAATCTGTTGACGCTACAGCACCGCACCACCTTTAACAAAACCTCCACTAATGACTGAATTTTATGTCATCATTTACCTAGTTGACACCCACTTGTAGCCATCAATGTTAGCTTGTTTGCATCAACCTAGCTACAACCGCAGTCACTAGGTTTGTATTGCCGACTTCTTCGAGTCTGCATCAACCCACACGCTCTCAATTAGTTAGAGTCACGGTCTAAAGGTTATCTCTACAACTAAAAAAAAAAACTTTATAGAATTTCTCCTCTACATAGACACTCATTGCACTCGTATGGATGTCATCTTGCTCAACGTAATAGCATGTTAGAAACCCTGCTTATGATTACATTGATTTCATCACATGTCACTATCTAAGAACTTGTGAAGGCAGTGATATTCAAGAACAAAGCAACGTGTTGCAGTCCACGTTGATGCTACCCATAAATATTGACACTACTTGGGGACATAGACAACCTTTGTCAAACCACATAAATTTATTTGTTCTTTTATGATGTTTGATCATTTATGTTATTATTTTGTGGTTTATTATACCCTCTTGGTTAATGCTTCAGCATAAAAGTTAAATAGTTTTCCTAACACAGGGTACTCTTTAATGCTATGACTACTTGTGTCAAAAAAAAAAACTTGTTTGGACCAAGTTTTCTTTACAGTTACACTCCACAAACTTGCTTGGAGGAGTTGATCTATGTAGAAGTAACAAACTTTTCCTAATACATCCTACTCTCCTAACAGGATCATCGGAAGGCCCATATTTTATATGACCAAGCTATCAAAGGTGATTCTCTCTAATCTTATATGCTATTAGAGCTACTCCAACCTTTTCATGTATTACTCATTTTGTATTTTGTCTCTAAGTGTAAAGCCACATATCCACCTAAGCATCCTCATCTCTATAACACTTAACTAAATTTTATGCTTCTCTTTTAATGGCCAACATTTAGCACCATAAATCATTGTAGGTTTCACCACCAACTTATAACAGTTTCTCTTAAATTTGAGGGGTATTTTTCTATCACATAATAGGCCCAATGCATTCCTCCACTTCAACCATCCAACTTAAATTCTACTAATAAAATCACATCTATTTCACCACCCTTTGAACAATAAATCCAAAAATCTTTTTAATAACTTGATCAAGCAATGTCACAATCCCAATTCCCAGTTTCCCACCACTAGAAACAACATAACAGAGGCATAGAAATCACACCCTTTAACGCAAGTTGGCCCATCTCTTCATCTCAACAAGTTCTACCCATTGAATTGTGGTAAGGAGCAGAAGAACTTGCATTCTCGCCAACCAATCATGATAACAGAGAAAAGATAAGCTTTTGGTAACCCAGTTTGGTTTTATATATTAGCCAAAATCTACGCTCATTCTCTTTGCACTATTTTCTTTCATTTAAAAGATTTGGTCAACTACTTCACTTCTTTGTAAAAAAAACCGATTCTTTTACTGCTGCAATCACTCAAGTCACAAAAGCTGCAAAACTCATAAGGCATTTTTCTAAAGCAGCAATTTACAATTAATAAGTTCATAAAGTATGAGCAGAAATTTTAAGTTACTACACTAAGTACTTATTAGATGGAATTAGAAACATCGTGCATGTAATTATCTAAAGTAATAACTCTAAATAATAGAAAAGAAAATAACAGATGGTACATAATTTCTAGGAGGAAGTATTCTTAGGTTTTATCTAAGATAAGAATGAATGCCATAACCAATTTTGCATCCTTGCATCTCTAATAAAAAAGAAGCTGCATACTCCATAGCGTCAATGACTTCATATACACACCTTTTCCTTGTCAGAATAACCATTAGAATCCTGGGAAGTGTCACCAGAGGATGATGAACTGTTACATTTAGCAATCTCAGAAACTGAGTGTCTATTAGTCAAACCTAAAGCAATTTTTCTTGAGAAAACTGGAGCTTTATTATGGCAAAACTGTTTGAATGTGACATAACCTGTAACAGAAGAGTTTATAGTTAGGCACCCAATGTGAAAGAAACCATTTGCATCTAGTTATTTGATTTAACAACTTCATCTCATAGAAATTAGTTTGCATATACATGATAAAGAGAGCCGAAAAAACAGTTAAAAGTTCTATAAGTATCAGCAAACCAATTATTTTCGCCTATTCGAAAGATAAATAAATAAAAATTGCAAGCAATCATAGTTTGAAGGGCTAATACTAGCATCATAAAGATAAAACTAGCAAAAGTTAGACATGACAACAAATAAGCAACGATTCAAACTATGGCTTCAAGAGGACTACAGGTTGTTCAGAGTGATTTCAAACCCAAAGATGGATGTGTACCAGATGAACAAGTTCTCCCGCTGTTAGGGGGTTGAAACCAAAAAAGGATTGAAGTAGCCGGCCAACCACTTATATTTTTACAATTGCTTATTTTTTCAGCTATTTGATGCAGGACAACCCAATATTGTCCGTTCTTAACACACTCAACTCCAACATCTAAAGAGGGTTGATAAATTGATATATCTATCTAAACTTGCAATCAAGGCCACCCTTAAAACCACGTATCATGCATGACACTAATAATGAAAGAAGATGGCTATGAAAGAGAGGATTCAGATAGATAAGAAATAAATAAAAGCAATGCCCGATACAGTATTTAGCAGCATCAAATTCTAATAGGGTAAACTAAGCTGCCATTAACCACCACAAGGTCTAATGCAAAGCGCTACTTCAGCTATTTTTGCCCATTTTAAACCAGCGTTACTTTGCTATTAATCTCGATTGAAATCTATGTTTTCAAAGCGCAACAACTTGCAAATTGAATTCCATGTATATCACATCCAAGTGAAAAGCATTAAGCAAAGCGAAGCTCACTCCTTTATAAATATGAAATTTATTTCAACAAAAAGCTTTTTTTATGCAAAACCTTATCAAATAACAAAACATGCTACCAAAACACTTTTCTAGAATTTAGTATTACACTATCAACATCAAACAAATTGCAGAACAAAAAAAATTACTAAAATACAACAAACCCAAGCAAGGCAAGGCAACAAAATACAAACATATTGCAGAAATAGATCTCATAAGCAGTTCAATGTCGAGAAAAGAGTAAAGAAGTACTGCTTGAGAGTAAGTAATACAGAAGTTGAAGAAGGAAAGAATTAATAGAAAGCAAACAAGACAGACAACAGGAGTAGAAAAAGCTGAAATACTAAGGAGGAGGAGGAGGAGAGGAAGAAGAACCCGGAGTTGCAGAACATGGCCACAATAGAAGGCCTGACTGTAGCATGGCGGCCCGATGGTGAGAATGGCGACCAAGGGATCGGAAAAAGAGAAACTGAGAGTAGGGTTACGCCGATTTGTGGACCTGTTTTGTTTTAATGAAGAGAGGATTTCCACTGAAATATTTATCCAAACGTTTCTTTTAATGACATTATTGAATCCTTCAATCACACTAGTTATCTTGGCATACAATTTTTACTAGAACGCCATTTTGTAAACTCTAGTATTGATTTTTTTTTTTTTTTTAAGTTTGAAAACCGTATAATCTTGCAGAAATTCAAGAACATTAAGATTTTGTTTAGGACGACTTTTTTACTGTTTTTTAAAGTAATTTTTAAGTACAAATTTTTAATTTTTTTCTAAAAAATTACTTTAAGAAATAATAATAACGCCATCCCAAACGAATCCTGAGGCTTATTTGGCAACCAACCAGATTTAACTATTTAGGATTTAATAAATTATTTAAATCTTGAATTTAATAAATCCTCGAGCTATTAAATCAGGAAAATTATTTGATAAGTTAAGGGTTAAAACCCGTTAAATCCTATGGAACAATTTGGCAATGTCATTTAGGATTTAAGACAGCTAGTTTATTTAAAAATTAAATTTATTATATTTTTTATTTAATTTACGTATTAAATAAAATTATTATTAATTTTAATTTTAATTACCATTAATAAATTATAATGATAAATAATATAATTAGAAATTAGTTTAATTATTAGATAATTTAACTAATAATTTAATTACTAATTATAGTACTAAGTATCAAATTACTTATTTAGTTATTAATTTAATAAGTATTTGATTTCCAATTAATTAGTTCATTTTTTTTTTTGTGAAATAACTAATTATTTGACTAATATTCCTACTAAAAAAATTTATTAATTATTTAAGTGTTATTTATTTAGTTTTAATGATGTATTAGTTAAGCTAATTATATTAAATATTAATTATTAACTTTACAACTAATATTTAATTAAGCTGGTTTAAATTATTTATTTATACTACTAATTATTTAATTAATTGAATTGATTATTAATATTTTAATTTATATTAATTAAACTCAATTAGATTTATATTTCTAATTTGGGTTGAGTTTTAAACTTAATTTTTTAAGCACAAGATAACTATTAATTTCAAATTTTATTATCATCAATAAATTACAATTATAAAAATGATATAATTAAAAATAGTTTAATTATGAAATTAATTATTAATTTCAATTAATTATTTTCTAAATTATTTATAAGTTAATTATTAATATTTAAATTTTAATTATCATTAATACCTAATTATTATAAATAATATAATTTAAAATTAAATTAATTATTAATTAATTATTAAGTAAATTATTTTTTTATTAATCTAAATTAAATTAGATTAATCAAATTAATTAATTCCTATAATACTTATTTGCCAATGTAATGGCCACCAATTTCAAGAATTTATGAGCTCTATCCTGCTGTGGTGGTAGGCCTAGGATTTGCTTTTTCCTTTTCTCTAGTTGTTCGTACCTGTTCAACTTCATCAGCTTCGCACGTGAGTTAAAGTTTTGAACGAGTCGATAAAAGATTTCTTCAACTCCTTCGACGACGTTCCTTTCTGTCGGGTCAAAAGTCACGACAACTCATCGTTCTTTTGTTGGATCGAAAGTAATGACAACGACAGGAGGGAGGGAGCTCGTTGCGAAGGTAACCATTTTCTTCGATTTGCGCGCTTCTTCGGCCAAATCCCATAAATCCGCCGAACTCCTGGATTTAGCAAATTTGGAATTTATTCAAGAAAGATGATAACGGCGCATTTATTCCACCGTTAGATTTATGCCGAATTGATATCCTGTTTGGCAGGATTTACGCTAAATCTTCTTCAAATCCCACGTAAATCGTCTAGCCAAACAACCCCTAATGATGGTAAATAATTGAACTAACTTCAATTTTAGATCTGCCAACTAATACTAAACCAAAATCTGACTCTCGAGGACCCATCCAACTTGATCAAATCATTTTTTTTTTCCCCTTCCATAAAATAAAATAAATAAATAAATAAATACTTAAAGTTGAAACTGAAGAGTTTGCTTGAACACCCAAAGCCCATTTTGGGGAACGTTGCTCTTATTATAAGGGTAATTTTAAAAGATTTGCTAAGTGGAAAATTGAGCATATAAGGTGATTTTTTGTAGATCTTTTAGTGAAAAAGCATGAAATAATGCATAGAATGTGAACAGTTGAATTTTTAAATGGATAAATCAATAATAAAAAAGGGATAATTTTGTATCAAATTATTTTGATGCAAATTGAATCAAAATTGTCTTCAAAACTCTTAGATTTAGGTTGATATTAGTATAATTAAAAATAACATTGATCTCAGCATAAATTTGAGAGCTTTACATCTCATCTTCATTCATTTTGCATCTGAATGTCCCAACAGAAATTTTTCTATGAAAAAAAATATAAGGCTTGGCTCAAATGAATAGCTTATAAAGGGAATAAAATGCTATAACATTGAAAAGACATTAAATTAATGCAATATAATAAGTTCTTGTAGCTATTGTAGAAGCTATAATGAATTATTGGTCAATGTATTTTACCCAAAAGCCATAATGGTATAAGTTTTTTCAAGAGACCACAATGGTGTCAGTCTCGCGTGGTATGATTATGATGTTTATGATGATCATTCGTGTAAAAGCTCCAACTTGTACCGAATTTATTGTCTATGTACATTTTCCTACATATGCATTTTTTTAAGAATTGATCACTATCACTCGATCAACATTGTATAAAAGTCATCACCCTCCACAACTTTTCTGATAATATCTACTTATAGTCATTAGAGATCAATCTAGCATTCCCAACTTTTTCCCCTTGTTTTTTTCCAATTGAGTGAAATAGTAGATTCAGATGATATTACTTACATGATGCATCATTTTGGCTCATTCAGGTGCCATAATTTTTTTCCCTATCTAAACTTCTTACAACAATAACAACAATTATTATATGCTGGAGTATTTACGACAAAAGAGAGAGAAAGAGTTTAATATCATATCTTTGTACAGAGATCTAACAAATGTAGCCGACCCACGTAGTGGGATAAAGGCTTGATGTTGTTGTTGTACTCCAGCATGTATTAGTTTGATGTTGCTATTGAAATCATCATAGCATTCTATATATAATTCTTGAACAATTAACAACCAATCCACCAATTAAAGACAATTAGAAACTAATTCTAACCTAAAAATAATATTTTACTACATTTAAAGGTTCAAAATAATGTTTTGAATAATCTCTTATAATTTAGAAAAAATTTGCTCATTTATTGAATATGTTGGTTACTGATATTGCATTCTATGACTTTCTACTTTTGATTATTCTCTCTTTTTATTGAAATAAAATTATATATACACTTATCTGCTTGAAATGTGTGATTTTGACATGTTTTCGAAGCAACAATAAATTTTGTTGTGTTGAATACATCAGAAGAACATGGTTTAAAAATATCAAAGACCACCGTGTTCAATCGTTGCTCAAAACATGATTGAACCTTATTTGATCATTGATTGAATAAAGTTCAAATAAGGTTTGTGTTCATGCTTTAACAAATTTGTTTAAATAAGGTACTATCGTTGTTTGATTCATGTTTTTAACAATATAATATGAACATATGTTTGAATATGGTTTGATTGGACAATGAAATTATAGATTAATGGATTTCTTTTATGATAAAAGCATCGATATTTTCTTATATTGAACGAAGAAGAATTCAAATAAGATATTCAAAATTGGTGGAACATTCATCAGAAAACTCCCATCTGCTAAAACTACCTCTAGTTAAATGACTACTAATATAATGGCATCATGTTCCAATTTGTCCGGTATTCAATTATAAATAGAACAACTTTTTGAGAGCAAATAGGAGTTTATATATAATGAAAAAGAACTTCCAATTCAAGTTGAAGAAATTGGGTAACAAATATGGGCATATCCCCTATGTGTTGACAAATGCACACCCTCAAAAAATAAAAAAGGAATATTTTAGAATATATTTGGACATTTTGCCCCATCTCAAAAATTATTTTTACCCTAATTTTATTAATCATAAGCGTCTTTGCCCATAAAAAAATAAAGCCTCCCTGAAAAAAGAAACTAGATCCGCCCTTGATAACAAAGTAAAGTATACCATAACTCTTTAGAGAAATGCTCCTGGAGTATGCATTCTAAGAAACTTTCAAACTCAATATCACATCCCCTAAATATGATATTGATTTTCCGACAAGAAAGCTTGGTGGTGTTGTGAGTAGGCTATCACTTATGTGAGAGCATCCCCCAAAGCATCATTTCGAAAGTCACCATCTTATTTAATTATGCTACGTGAGAAAATTCTCAAGATAAATGTTGATCTTCAACATGATAGTAAATGATGTATTATGTATATCTTAATTTAGGTATTTGTGTTTAACGATTTAAAATTATATGCCACTCAATGTTAAGCATAGATTGAACATTTAAGTTCACTTTTGTGGAGGTACTTTGCTTATGACAATGGTGCAAAATGTCAACGCTCAAATTTATCCAGTGATATTTGTAGCACTCGACTCATAAAATAATATATCATGGCCATAATTTATGACCATATTGAGGGAGTCAATACTCAATAGGCACATTGAAAAAGTTAATATATGTACATGATAGATATAATAATGTTGCAAGTGCTTTATTAACCATTTTTATAGAAACACATCATAAAGCTTGCACTCATTGTATGATAATAAATGTCAATATGAAATTCAAAAAAATATAGTTGTCATGATGAATAACATTTAGCATCCAAGGCTTACAAAAGAGTTTAGTTTTTTAAGTCTTTCAATAAAATACATATTAAGAACTTGAACATAAGATCTTATCTTGAGAATGAAGTTGGCTTTGAGCTACGAGCTTATGCTGTAACGATCACCTGCACAATAATTTTAGCGTCTTATATACATTTGTTTTTAAGTTATTGAAAATCCAAGTTTGAATATTAATCATGTTTTATGTTAATTTTCCAACTCATATTTATGATAGTCTAGAATTAAAAGGAGAATACCAATTATAGGAAAAATCATTTGGAGTGTTGCAGCGTTGTGGCGAGAGGAGCTAGAATGCTAAGCTATCTATTTTTCCTTTTGAGCTTAAGGGAGAGCAATATTTTTTTTCTAAAAATATATGGTGTGCACAAGCAGCCGATCGACAATGTGCCTCATATAAATGAAGCTAAGCTGATTTTGGAGGGGCACTACGGTGCTATAGGGTAGAGCGCTAGAGTGTTAGTTACTAATGAATGCATAATTAAATATCTAAATTAATAATGTGCTAGCATTGCGACGGTAGTTCATAAATGAAGTTTTTATAGAAAAATCCCAAACCATTTTATATAACAAAAAAAAAATCCATTTCATTTGACTGACAATAGGAGAGAGAGAAAGAGAGGAAATAGAAAGTAAAACTATGATTTTGGCGGTGGCGAAGCTATTTTTACTTATTGGGCTAGTTGAGAATATTGTTTGCCTCAAAATAGACTACTATTACCCTACTTAAGTTTTTAGTTTGAGTATTTTATTGAGTTAACAATTGTGAAAAAATAAATTTAAGAGGTTTGAGGAAATTCTCACCATGTAAATTTTCATATATTATGCATGACTTTTTGATCATTTTGAAAGAAAAACTATGAAATCTCATTGATTACTTTACTTTGTATAACATTTTAAGTTTTTTGTAAAATTTTTTAAGTAAAATTATCCTCATAAATTTAAAAATTAGGTTACATTAAAATTTAACCACTTAAAAATATAAATTTTTTAATTCAAAATAATACACATTTTTTTACTTAAAAAATCTTACCACACTTGGTATATTATAAGTTAAAAGGATAAGATTTCAATATTTTTAATTAAAAGAAAAAAAATTCAAAATATATAACTTAAAACTAGTGACATCATTGAAGCAGATTTCTTCAACTATTAGGTTTAAGGTTCCTTTAGTCCTTTACAAATTTTTTATTAAAAAAAAAATAGTTGTCCTTTGGAGTAGCCTTACCGGCCCATCATGAGGAACTTTTATTTGGTCCGGTGAACGGGCGTAGAGCTACGTTCGGCAGGCATTGAATAGTGGGTATGTCGCACGTGCGTTTTTTAAATCCATGACAACCCTGTATTGCTAGGTATTGCTAGGTATTTGTCGATTTTGCTCAGCAATAACGAGAATTACCATTATGTAAAGACAAATACAGAGCAATACCGAGCTTTTCTAAAAAACTCTGTATTATTCGGTATTACTCGGTATTGCTCGGTATTGGTCTTCACATATCTATATTTCTCGTCATTGCCAAGCAATACCTAGCAATACCGAGTAATACATAGCAATACACACATAGCATTCCCGGGTTGCGGTTCGGGTCAAGTCGTCGAGCCGCGCGGTAAAGAGTAAGAGCACGTGGCACGATCTCAGTAATAACTGAACATAAAGCTACATCCGGTCACCATACCTAATAATTGTTTCCTAATGAGAGCATATTGAGGAGTTCTACATAATTTTATATTAAATTAATTAATATAATTATTTTAAACAATTTCGGCATTTGTACAGCCCACAATTCCTGCCGGCCCGTTACTTTATTTATGTAATAATTAAATTTTTTTTGCGTGGTAAAAATAAAATAAAATAATAATAAAAACGTTGGCGGCAGTCGGCCCAATCATTACTTCTCGCGTTTATTTCGCGATATGATAAATTGATGAACGGCTCATGTACTAGTATAATACCGCTGTACTGATCGACAAAGAAAGCCGAAATTACTAACTACTACCTCAGTGGCAGTTATTGTAATTTATTGCGACTAAATTGTACAAGTCGGCTGCAGTCGTCGGCCCACTTGTTTTTTAAAAAAGAAAAGAAAAGAAAACGAAGATGATGGAAAAGTGGTCAATTTCTTTCTAAACCCCAAAATTCTCGTCGTTAGGGTTTCTTCGAGATGGCCTCGTCTTTGATCTGAGCCCCAGATTGGGGTTTCCGTTGTTGTCTTGTAGATTTGATCTTGGTGTGGAGCTTGAATTCAGAAGAATTGAACGCGAATGTGTGGCTTTATTTCAGTAATTTTGTTTGCTGGGCTGGCTTCCACTGGTTTTTCTTTTCTGCCGATTCTTGTTGCAGGCACGAGGTGATGATGGCTTCTTGTCTCTCCTACACTTTTTTTTTTTTCACGCTGCTGTTTAGTTATCTTAATTTGCGCTGTGGTTGACTATTTTGGCCCTGCTCTTTGAATTCTTTCTGAATTTGAAAATTCTAACCTTTACAATTGACTGTAAGTTTTGATTCATTTATTGGTCGTGTCTATGTTTAAGTGTTGAAGAAAACCGTGCATTTTGCGCACACAAATTATGTATTAACTACAAATTTTGTGTTTTAGGAACAGTATATCTTGCGGTTTTTCGATGGGCGCTGGATATTGAAGAAAAAGTAAGTAGGAAAAGAAGATTGGAGTGTGTAGGGGGCGAGGAGAAGCAGCGTACATTTTAATTTTTCCTGTGGACACAAATGTGGATGTTATTTAGCCAACGGAAATGTCGAGATACAACAAGCAAATTGTAAATACAATGGAAGGTAATTCAGCAAAGCCTATCTTTTGGTCTTTCAGTGCATTTATCATTTTTTGCTCAGGAATATTAGTTACAACTAATTGAGCTAAACGCTTGCTGGGTCTTCTTCTTCTTTTTTTTTTCTTTGAAGGGTTTTGATTATTGACCTATCCTTTAGAGGGCAAGGACCATACCAGTCAATCACTTTGCCATTGTAACCTTGATGCATGTTAATCAAGAATATGATGAATGATAGTATACACACAGATAAAAACAAGAATGAATACCAATTTAGACTTTGAGTGAGAAAGGAAGTGCTCATGGCTGAGGGTGAACTCTTTTTCTCAAGTTTAGGCCTTTGATTCATTTGGTAATCCTATGCTGCTATTGAGCTATGTTATGTGAAACGTTCATTACCACTCTCAGAGATAATGTGCTACCCCGCAAGTGTGTTGCATGTGATTTTGAATCCATGGTGGTGGTGCACTAGCAGTTTAAAGTTTGTTTTACCTGTTTCCCACATAAAACAAATCGAGATATTACAAATTTAAATCTATGGAGGCAACGACCGACGGGGAATGGTGGTAGTGTGTTGCTGCAGTGATAGCTTATGAGTAAGCGGCGGAGAATTTACAATGTATTTGAAAATTGTCCGATTTTTGAATGCATAAAAAATGAACTAGAAGGTGAATTCTAACTTCATTGATGAATTATATTGCATTTGAAATGCAGCCTATCAAACAATCAATATTTTAAAACGGTGTTTGATTTACTTTACACCAAGAATGCAACAAACCAAACAATTTTTTTGTAAAAGGAGAGATTGATGATTAAAATTAGTCAATTTCAGTGGGAAAATAAATGTCTCTACTCTTATTTTTTTTTACTATTTTATATTTTTTTTCTTAGTATTATTTCATTTATGCTAAAACTAACTTTTGAATATTCATCATGATTTTTGATCATATACTCTTATTGATATATGATGCACACAAAAAAAAAAAGAAAAAAAAAAGATGCACGACAGGTAGCTCATTTCTATATGTTAAATCATTTCATTGAGCTTAATATGACAATTGTTTATTCTTAGATTTCCTAATTCATAAATTTAAAATTTGGTTATACTAATTGTCCTGATAGTAGTGGGGTAGTGTGTTTAATAGTTTGTTAAGTGAAATTTGCATGTAAAAAATAAATTTTAATGTTTGTTCAAAAGCCAGGTGGCAAAAAAATGCATCAACCTGATTCGGCACAAGAAAGTTTAGATTTATTTTTCAATATTTTAGAATTTATTTTATTTAAATTAGGAAATAAATTTTTTTTATTAGATTTAATTATCATTTTTGGATAATTAATGGCAATGGATTTGTTTACTATTTTTTCTTATTCCTATTTCAGATTCATCTTCCTTAATACATTATTTTACTTTCTAGTTTCCCATTGTCTACAACAATTTGGTATCAAAGCCTTGATTAACTCCTGTGTCTGTTGGACCTACTGTTCACGCTTCTTGAGGTCTTTCCGATCACATTCAATAATTTCATTGCTCTCGACATGCTCGTGCCTCATGCTTGTCAACTTTGACCCTACACCCGCCTCCTCATTTTCATGATAATTGCCTCATCTTTAATTGTTTCATCCCAATGACATTTCTTCGCATGTAACTTTCTCTTTGACTGCAACATACTTCTGCTCATGATTACTTCACGTTTGTGCATACTGGTGATCTCCTTTGCACATTCACCTCAATCGACTCCTTCGTGTGCTACCCCTTAGATCCTTCTTGCAGCCCTCCTTTCTCATCATAGCCTATAAATGTCATCGAACTCGTACTGCTCATCTTTTTCTTGTGTTGTAACACTCACCACCGACAAGAAGACCTCCTATGCCCCTGCCACGCCCTACTCACTCGTTGCTGTTGATGCATGCTTGTCGCTGCTCTTCATGCCAAGCTTGCATTTCCCATGCTTGTCCTTTCGCCACATGAGACCCGTCCTTGGGCACGCCTTCCTCCATCCCTTGTCCTTGACACGGCCTTGTCAAATGGCTCTACCTAAGCTGCTTGTCCACAAGGGTCTAAAACACTCTGCAATGCATCCATGTAAGATATGCGTCTTTTTTTTTTTAAACATGAACTTGGTTGGTTTTTTAATCTATTATTGATTATAGTTTTGTTGTAGAAATTTCATATTTATCCTGTGGAATGAATTAAATGTGTTTGTTGTAATTACAGTAAAGTGGGAAATTTTTTCTAAATTATGAAATAATAGCTCGTTGGAATGAATTATGTGAAGTTTTTAATTTTTACATCATGCATCTCATTATAGGTTGCATTTGGAACTCAGATGCGCATCCTTCCTATATCAAATTGGTATCAAAGCATACGTTTCTATCATCATATTAATTATGGAGGGTATAATTATTGTGCCAATCAAATTAACTAGTAAAAAAATGCAACAAAAACAAAAATTGGTAAGTTATGTTTCTAAAAAAATACGTTGTAACTATCATGAAGATCTAAATTATATTCTTACATTTGATGGGAGATATGGTCTAGAGGAATTTTCAGGTATGATACTTAATATGGATGACTTTTTTTTGCTATTACTAGTTATCTTATTTTGAAAAACATGAATGTTCTAAATCTAAACTAGTAAGTCGTGCTAAATCGGTTTGATATGGCATTGCACGTGAACTAAAATATAAAATTGCTAACCTAAAACATAAACTTAAAGAACAATGTATGTCATACAAAGAATATTGCGATCAATTGAAGAACCACTTTTATGTTTTGTGGACAAAATATGCCTAATGTGTCAGAATATTTTGATAACTTTACAATTCTTACAGGTAAACTTGATTTTCCTCAAAACTAGTTTGTTTTCACCATGTGCTTTTTAAAAAGATCTTAGGAAAGAAATTAGGGCCACCGTGGGCCACAATTTATCTAGAATCCTAAGGCATTAATCAGATCTTTGAATATTGAGGCATATTATAAATAACTTGTTAGCAATACTTTACCTGTAGTCCCTTTAGAGAATCATTATCTTCTCCTATCATGCCCATCAAACCTATGGTGATGATTGAATTATGTGTACTCAATTATAATCATATTAAGAAAATTGTAGTTCGTGAATATCCTATTGAAGATGAAATAGATGAAGATTTGCAATTGCAATTATATTCTTTTGATTCTGTGGAGTTTGAATCTATACCTGCCTTTGAACTTCTCATGAACTTGAGCTTATTTGGGCTATCTTTTTTTAAGGAAGTTATTCGTTCATCTATGTATTTCATATTTGTGTAACCTTTATGTTTTCAATTTCCTTTATCATCTTCTTATATAGGACTAGGTTGTAAATCATTTATATCTTTTATGACACATTGGAATTTTAATATTTTCATTTTTTTCTTCATATCTTTTCAAATGATTTGCATGAAGTGATTTGAAAAAAAATTAAAAATTAATCATGCAATTATAATATAAACATGAACCATGCAAAATCTCAATTAGAAGATATTGTAAAGGTTTGCTTAAATCTAGAAAGGTTTCTTATTGGAGACTTCAAGAATTTAACTTAGGGGCTACTTGGTTGGAATATAAAGTGGTGTAAAGTATTCCAAATGTAGACGTTTTGAAAATATTGGTGTTTAGTTGTATGAAAAAGGAATGCAAAGTAAAGTAAAGTAAATATAGTCTAAACCATTTTACTTCATTTTCGAAGTAAACCAAACTTGTCCAATTTTGAGCGAGAATCATTTACACCACAAGCAAGCTTGCTTGATCACCATCGGCCAGCCACCCACTGCCTTTGTTGGTTGCCGCCTTCACCTACCTTTGCCACCTCTTGGCCACCCCATCGTCGTTAACCGTCGTCACTACGAGTAAGATATTAGATCTTAAGATTTTATCTGTGCATGAGAAAGCTAATATTATGTGAAACAAAGTAGCTAATGATATTAAACATGTTGCAAAAGATGTGCTTGTATTATTAAAAGGAAAAGCTCTAATGGTAAAAATAGTTGGTGGTGGAATCAAAATATTAGGGCTGTTAATTCGTGTCGGCGGGTCGTGTTCGGGTTAGACCCGAATTTGACCCGTCTGTATCTGACCCGACCCGGACACGACTCGAAACAAGTTTCGTGTCAATTCTCTGGACTCGAACCCGACCCGGATCGGGTTCGGGTCAACACGACTCGACACAGAATTTTGAAAATTGCGGTTTTAAGTAGAGCCAGAGGCAGCACAGCAGCCAGCGGCGGCACGACACAGCGACAAGCGGCAGCAGCAGCGGCACAACGGCAGCGCCAGTTGGTCGACTCAGTTCCGGATGCGCGGCGGCGCAGCAGCAGCGGTGACAGCTGTGGCAGCACGCGAAGTCGCAAACGTCGAGACTCGATTGGGACTGCGACTCAACGCAGTGCCAGTCGCCAGAGCAGCAGAGCCGAGACAGCGCCAGTCGCCAGTGACGCGATTGGGACTCGACTCGACGGGTCGAGTTGATTCGCGGGCAGGGCGGGCACGCCGGGCAACAGAAACGGGCAAACTCATTTCCGGGTCATTATTGGGTTTCCGGGTCAACCCGAACCCGACTCGTAACGCAAATCGTGTCAGTTTTTTGAACCTGAACCCGACCCGTTTGCTAACCGGGTTGACCCGAACCCGGATTTTTTCGGGTCTGGTTCGGGTCGTGTCAAAAATTGACAGCCTTACAAAATATTCAAGAAAAGATAAAAAAATAAGAAGATTTGTTATAAAAATTGGTTTAAATGTAAAAATTCTGATAATTGGGAAAGATATAAAGAGACCCATAAGGAGTCTAAGAAAGTAATATGCGATATAAAGATTTTAGCTTTTAATGATTTATATAATAGATTGAATACTAAGGAAAATGAAATATATATGTATAAGTTAGCCAAATAAATAGATAAAAGTAAGAATTTAGTTCAAGCGAAGTATATTAAGGATGAAGATAATTTTTTTTTTATTAAAAGAAGATATTCATCAAAGGTGGATGAGATATTTTTATAAACTCTTCAATGAAGATTATGAGAATGCGATTGATTTTAGTAACCTCTCAATCTATGGATGATGAAATATATATATTTATCGGCGTATTAGTAAAATCGAAGTTGGAGGGCTTTAAAAAAATGAAGTGTGAAAAAGCTGTTGGACCTGATGATATTCCAATAGAGGTGTAGAAATGCTTAGGAGATGAAGGAATTTCTTGGCTTACTAAATTTTTTAATATTATTTTGAAGACTAAAAAGATGCCAGATGAGTGGAGAATGAGTATGTTGATTCATATTTTTAATAATAAAGATGATGCACAAGATTGTGCAAATTATAGAGGAATTAAGTTAATGTGTCATACTTTAAAATTATGGGAGAGAGTTATGGAGCATAGGTCACGGCTTGATACTAACATTTCTCAAAATCAATTTGGATTCATGCCGGGCAGGTCTACTATGGAAGCTATGCATTTATTGAGAGGTTTGATGGAGAAGTATAGAGAGAATAAGGAGGATCTATATATGATATTTATTGATTTAGAGGAAGCATATGATAAAGTTCCAAGAGACGTGCTATGGAGAGTTCTAGAAAAGAAAGAGGTTAATAATGCTTATATTCAATTCATTAAGAATATGTATGCATCAGTTGTTACTTGTGTTCAAACACGAGATGGTTTGACCAAGTATTTTCTTATTTCAGTTGGATTGCATCAAGGATCAGCCTTAAGCTCATATCTTTTTTGCTTTAGTTATGAATGTTCTCACTAGGCATTTGTAAGATTTTGTACCATGGTGTATGCTTTTTGCTGATGATATTCTTCTTGTTGATAAGACTAGAGAGAGTTGAAGGCAAACTTGAATTATGGAGGTCAGCCTTAGAGTCTAAAGATTTTCGTTTGAGTAGATCTAAAATTAAATATATGGAGTGTAATTTTAGAATAATAGATGTAGTGGGTGGATTGTGAGTTTGGGCTATCAAGCCATTAATAAGAGTATATGTTTTAGATATCTTGGGTCTATTGTTCAGAGTGATGGTGGAGTAGATGGGGATATTATTATGATAGGAAGTACTTGAAGATTTTGAGTAAACCCTATTAATCTTGGAAAAACAACGAGAATTTTCCTTTATACTACAATGAAAATCACAAAAAATAGTAATTTTATTGCAAGAGTAAAATAGAACGGAAAGAAAATATCAAGATACAGTTGATGCTCAATTCGAGAGGAGGATCTATCTCTCCCAATCCCTAGACATCGCTAGAGCCCAAGATGTCAAGCATCAAAGACATCAAAACATCTACAAATTATCAGATAACCCTAACTCTAGTTTTCTCTTCCTATTTAAAGCATGACTTCAAACACACAAGTCAAAATTTCCCTCCAACCCTAGCCGCGCCGCTCCCTCCTTCCTTAATGGATTCCCTAGTGGGGTTCACAAATGCTTTGGGTGGTAATCCCTAAGGGGTGGACCTGCTTGGTTCGCCTCCTATGCTTGGTTCGCCTCCTATAGACTTGGGCTGGCCCTTGCTGGACTGGTTCAGCATGGACCAGTCTAACATATTAGTAGAATTTAAGTTGGATGGTTGAAGTGGAAGAATACATCGGGTTTATTGTGTGATAGAAAAGTTTCCCTCAAACATAAGGGAAAATTCTATAAGATGGTAGTGAAACCTGCAATACTTTATGGTGCAAAATGTTGGCCATTAAAAGAGAAGCATAATATTAAGTTAAGTATTGTAAAGTTGAGGATGCTCAGGTGGATGAGTGACTTTACTCTTAGAGATATGATATGAAATGAACATATACGTGAAAGGGTTTGGAGTAGCTCCAATGGGAGATAAGATTAGAGAGACTTGCCTTAGATGGTTTGGTCACATAAAACGGCGACCTTTTGATGACCCAGTTAGGAAAGTAGATGTATTATATTTGACTTATGTTAAGAAAGGTAGATGTAGAGCTAAAAAGACTTAGTTAGAAAATATTAGAAATGACTTTTTTTTATTAGATTTAAATGAGAATTTAACTTTTAAGAGGGCACAATGGAGAAAAGATTTATATAGCCGACCCATATAGTGGGATAAAGGCTTGCTGTTTTTGTTGTTGTTATTGCAGTTTATTATAAATGTTAAAAAATTGTGCCTATGATGCCAGCTCCCATAGGAACGGGGTTTGTCTAGTATTTTAAAAGGTCTGTTAGGTCTAACTCATTACTGAATGGTTTCAACTCAGCCTGGTGGATTTCCATTCAGCATCTATGGAATTCAAAATCTTTACCATAAAGTGAATTGTTGCAGGGTTTCATTTTCACTGTGCTGTTGTTATTTCCTTCCAGCTATTATATGTATTTTCAGCTATTTTCCTTGTGTTACAATCGCTATCCTACTATTGCTTTTCCATTATGTTATCTTGTCCTATCGATGCTGTTGCTCGTTATATGGTAGCTTGCCTAGCATTCTGGGTTCTATAACCGCCTTCAAATTTCCTCTATATATGTTGTGGTTATCATCTTCTGTTGCTCATTGTTTACTGTGTTATTGTTACATCATATGTCTCTCAACTTCAGATTCAACCCCGTTTTTTGTCAGCATGTTGCCTTATATTTACAGTAATTTGTTTCCTATTATTTTAGTGGAATTTATGGAAGAGTTTAGAATTCCTGTTGGATATGTTGAAACATGTTTTTGAGTTGGTTCTTGCAAATTTTGCATAATTTCTTATTTGGCTCTTTTGAAACTTATAAATAAGTTGTTCAAATATGTAAAAATCATTTAGCAATGAATGATGAAATACAATTATACTTTTCTCCTCTTTTGTGCATGTGCTTGTTGGATGTGTGTTTCTCGAGTACTACATAGGTGAAGATGACTACTTCTGGGAAGCGATTGCTTATACTAACATGAGTCTTGGTTCTTTAGTTTTGGGGTGATTTTTTTTGTTTTTGTCTTTTAAATTATTCACCCATTGCTTTTGTGTGTTAATTGAGATTTTATAGCTAAGGTACGTGGTACGTGTTGGATTTTCTTTTTAAAGCTTGAACTTGATTTATTGCTATAGAGTGATTGACTTCAAAAGTCTTATAAACTATTTGACTGAATTCTTGTCCACAAATATCCTCCGCTAAAAAAATTCTCCAAACATCTTTGGGTAGTGATAAACTTGATCTTAGGTCTTTTAAATGTATTTTTATTGGGTATTTCTTTACTTAAAAAAAGGTGCAAGTGTTATCAACATATTGCCAAGAAATTTATTACTTTAGAAGATGTTATCTTTGATGAGAAACAAAAAGTTTCAATCAAATTCATCTTTAGGGAGGGAACTCTTAATTAAAAAATAAATACGATAAAATCTCTTTGTTTTATCATGACATTCTTATAATATAAAATCTAACATTCTTATAATATAAACTTTAAATAATCCAGAATTGACCCCTTCAAATTTATGCAAGAATGAAGAAGCTTTAGCCAAAATCTCCAACAAGTTTAAAATTCAGAATTTTTATCAGGTAATAAGATCAACCTATCATTACATGTTCTCTTCTATATCCCATCTCCTAGACACATCTTTTCAAAAAGTTTCTCCTGCCCATAAATTTTTTTTTTTTATATAAATATCAGGTTTAATTTCATTATAAATTCAAAAATACTATTTGAGGCAATTGAAGAAACTAATTAGAAGGATGCCATGAGAGAATAGATGAATGTTTTGAAAAAAAATCACACGTGGGAGATTATTGAGATGCCAAATGGGAATAAAATGGTAGGATGCAAATGAATTTTATATCTAACCTATAGAGTAGAAGGAAGCCTGCAGCGATATAAAGTGATCTTGGAAGGTAGAGGATATGCTCGATCTTATAGAATTGACTGCCAAGACAAAAATGTTCTTGTTGCGAAAATGAATACAACACACATCTTAATTTCTCTTGCAGCTAATCGTGGATGGTTCATGTGATAATATGATGTAAAGAATGTTTTCCTACTCGAGATTGTTGAAGAAGTCTATGTTGATTCATCACATTGATTTGATAGTTATTTTATAAAATGAAAGCGTGCAAGTTAAAAAAAATGCTTGAGATGGATTTTAATAATCTCTCATAACATGATTTGACATATTCATAAAAGCTATAAATGAAGTAGGATACAAACAAAGCCAAGGAGATTATACGCTCTTCATAAAATATTCCACTGATAATAAAATCTCAATTCTCATAGTTTATGTTAACGATACAATTATCATCGGTACTGATAATAGAAAAAGTAGCATCTTAGGAAAAAAACTTGTTAAAGAATTTGAGATTAAAAAGTTGAGTTAATTCAAATACTAATTTGGAATCGAAGTTCAATCGGAATAAGGAATATTTATCTAAAAAAATCTATCATGGATCAAATATTCCACTAATAGTAAAATCTCAATTCTTATTATATATATTTAACAATACAATTATCATAGGCGTTGATAATAGAGAAAAGTAGTATCATATGAAAAAGCTTGCTAAAGAATTTTAGATTAAAGAGTTGAGTTAACTCAAATACTCATTTAGAATAGAAGTTCAATCAGAATAAGGAATATTTTTCTGAAAAAAAAAGCATGTATCAACTGAATAAAAAACAACTGATTGTAAATCTTGTAAAACCCCAAATTGTACCAATTCAAAAATTAAATGTAGATGAAGAAAGAAAGAAGTAGACATGAGACAATGTCAAATATTAGTTGAGAAAAGTGGTCTATTTCGCACCCTTCCATACATTGCATTTGCAGTTAGTCTCATCAGTTAATTTATGCACAAATTCAAAGAGTCTTATCTTTAAGTTGCTTATAGTATCCTCATATATCTGAAATCAAGTTATGATAAAAGGACTCTCTATAAAAAGCATGCTACTTCATAAATTGAAGGGTATACTGATGCAAACTATGTAGGATCACTGGTGGATAAGACATCTGCAATTGGATTAGCTATATTTTTGGGAGAAAATGTCATAACATGGAGTACCGAGAAACAATCCATTGTTTCAAGATTTAGCTTTGAATCTAATTTAGAGTCGCCTAAGGCACATGTGAGCTTATGTGGATTAAAATGATTTTGAAAGATTTAAAAATTAAAAAAGGAAGAGCTAATAAAGATACATTGTGACAATAAATTTGTAATTAGTGTTACTCATTATCCAATGCAATATGATTGTATCGAGCATGCGGAGATGGATAGAAGAGAAACTAGAATATCTGTTTATTTTGCAAGTCATATGTACCAATAGGAAATCAGTTTGCAAACATTCTCACCAAATTACTCTATAACCTCATGTTCAAAAATATTATAAGTAAACTTAGAATTATAGATTTTTACCATTCAATTGTAGGGGAGTGTTGAATGATCGTGGGACCCACCCACAAGTCAACCAATCTTGATAATAATCTCGAGCACACAAATTAAGTATTATAACGATTGGATCAATTTTCTTATAGTCTGTAGATTGTTATTTGTCTTCTCTTCCTCTTCTAGGTACCAACCCTCTCGAGGGCTTTTTTTTTTTCAATTAGCTTTAATTTATTTTCATTTTAAGACTTTTGCAAAATCATAACCATTGGATCAATTTTCTTAGGATCCATAGATTGTTATTTGTGTGTCTTCTCTTCCTCTTCTACTGTCGGCCCCTTTTGAGGGCGGTTTTTTTCAAATAGCTTTGATTTATTTTCATTATAAGACTTTTGCAAAATTATATATATATACACTTTTATAGAATTAAGTAATCAAATTCAAATTAATTTTTTTTCTATTTTATTTTCTACAATATTAAATGTATTACAAGAATTGCTTAATTATGGAGTTATTTGATCGTTAATGTTTTTATTGATGACTTCAATCAAAATTCTCATGCTCAACATTTAAGGAGAAATGTTTGGAATAGGTGGTTATTTTGCAGACCTGCTGAAGCTAATGGTTTCAACTAGCCATCTCAGATTATATATATATATATATATATATATATATATATATATATATATATATATATTACGAGAATTGTTAATTATGGAGCACATTCGGTATGTATTTGATCCTTTTTCTAAGTTATTGGAGATCATAAACTTGGTACACATGTGGTTTCAATTCTTAATTTTGTTCAACTTATGAAGGTACCGTATTTTTTTAGAGGGCTTTGTTTTGTAGGCTGCACTTCATATTTCACCTCATCAGATCATCCGAACATCCTATGCTAGGTTATATAGATTCTACTATCAGGGTTGCATGGCATAAAACACTTATTTCTTTGCTTCGACTACTGAGAAACTTTGCTTAGAGAATCACTATTTTGAGTGTGCATCTTCTCTATTATGATTTCATCCCGAATGTACTGTTTATGACGCAGCATGTATTTCTATGTGAGATTATAGATGATTTCATTTCATATAACATAGTATCTAACACTTAACATAATATCATCACTATTGTTCTAAGTGAAGCCTACCCCTTTGTACTGAAGTGCAGAATCATCTGGGTCTGCATTACTTGCTATTCAATTGTTGTGCTTAATGAGAAAATCTCTCATGCCCTACATTTATTGTTCGACTTATTCTGTTGTGCCTGCATGTCACAAGTGCCTCAATGCAGCATATATTCTTTTCAGAATATCTGCTCTCGACAACTCTGGTATCAATATCTCTTTTGAGAAGTTACAGGGAAAAGTAGATTCTTTGACCACTAAGTCGAGAGAGCTTACACAAAAATTTTAAGTCTTCTAATATGTTTATAATAATATATTGACCATAATCTTCGTTGCGTTGCAAAATTTTATACAAAAAGTTGAGCTTTTCGTTTGCATCCTTTTCCTTTTCTATAGGTAGGTCTCCTGATCGTGCCTCAGCAGGATCTGGACCTAAAAGGTCTAGCATATCATCTGGTGGTCGGCACCATGGTTCATCATCCACTTACCGGAAAGACTTCCTCCGGAAATTTGTGGATAGTGAAAGTTTAACTGTAAGCCTCGATGATTGGTTCTCAGGAATACGCGAGGAGTCAAATTTTAGGAAACCAGCATTTGATGTTCCATTTGAGCTAACGGAGCTTCAGAGTTTCGATTATGCATTGGAAGGTGTTCCTTTCCAACAACTGATACGAATGCCAAATGCTCTTCAGGCATCAACTTCTGATGCTGTTGAAGCGACTGCGCATCTTGCCATTGAAGACTTTTTGCATGCAGGTCTCAAGGGCTTATGGGAGACCTTCTGGGATCAAGATTTGCCTTTGCCTTTTTCTGTTGCATGTATTCATAGTACAGGTTCTAAATTCTACCCTGCTGAGAAAGCTATTGCCAGTGGGAAGCTTGATGGTCTTTGTGCCGCAGCTATACTGTTAAAAAATGATGGGAATTCAAACGGGAGATGGGATCAGATTGTTGAATTAGCTTTGTTAAGACCTGACATTGGGACTCTTTCAATACATGCAGATCAGGAACAGCCTCACTCTGTATTAGGCGAGGCACTATTCTTTGCTATCCGAGTTCTTGTTTCACGAAGCCTTAGCAAATCATCTGCTGCTCTTCGCAACTCAAATTGTGTTTTTGTGCTTTTAGTTGATTCTCAATATGCTGGAGTAGTGAAACTTCAAGGTGATATAAATAGGTTGGACTTCCATGCGTATAATGTGTATGAGTGCTCTGCTGAATGGATTAGAAAACATGCCAAAATCAGTGTTTCTACCATTGATAGAGTGTGGAACAAGCTTGGGAATGCCAATTGGGGTGATGTTGGAACTCTGCAAGTCCTACTTGCAACTTTCCATTCCATGGTTCTGTTTTGTGGTGTCCCAAAGTATTCACCTGAACAATTAGCCACAGAACATAGTTCCCGTCTGCAAACACGAAGAACTGAAAGACATTTAGTAAATACACAGGTTAATGGAAATGGTATGTTTCGCTTCCAGCAGCGCAGCACATCCCCTGAAATCGTTGAAGTCCAGGAAGACTCTATCAAAACTGTACCTGAAGAAACATTGAACCTTGAAAAGGGTTCTGTTATATATTTGGAGGACTCAAACTGGCAGAAGGCTTTTCAGATTAATGGAAGATTGTCAGATACTGAAGTTTCAATATACGGTGCAACTCTCATGGATGAACAATCTAAGGTGCTCATCTTGTATGTGGGTTCTTCTCCAACACATATGGATTTAAATCTGTGGTACCAGGTTCAAAGGCAGACCAAGATATTGAGTTTGATGAAGCAGAGAGGTTTGTCAAACAAGCACGTTCCTCAAGCTGTTGCTTCTGGGAGAATTGTTCACCCTGGTCAATGCAACAGACCGAGTACTGGGGAAAATTGCAGTCATCCATGGTGTGGAACCCCATTGCTGGCAACATCTCCATATGGTGAAACAGTTTCTTACATGGTAAGAAATGGATTATTTGGCCCAGATGAAGCTCTCAGATGCTGCCATGACTGCCTATCTGCCATTGCAGCTGCATCATCAGTTGGAATTAGACATGGTGATATTTGCCCAGAAAGCATTATTTATGTAATCTCTAATGTAAAACGTCCTTTCTTTGTTCTTATTGGTTGGGGCCATGCTGTCTTGGAAGAGAAAGACCGACCATCAATGAATCTATACTTCTCCTCTACCTATGCTCTTCAAGAAGGGAAACTCTGTGCCGCTTCTGATGCCGAGAGTTTGATCTACTTGCTTTACTTCTCTTGCGGTGGTGTTTTTCCTAATCTCGATTCAGTTGAAGGCGCACTCGAGTGGCGAGAAATGTCATGGTCGAGACGTGTCATACAACAGAAACTTGGGGAGATCTCAGCTGTGCTAAAAGCCTTTGCTGATTATGTGGACAGCTTGTGTGGGACACCTTATCATATGGACTATGACATTTGGCTGAGAAGGTTGAGAAGGGCAATCAATGAAGAAGATCATGGAAAGGACATTGATTCATCAAATTAGATTCCTGATGGCTTTTATCAATGCAAATTCAGGTTTTTTGTTTTTTGTCAGATTGTGATTTCCTTAGAGCCTTTTTTTCTTTTCTTTTTGAGTTTATCCTCATTCTTGATTGATATTTAAGATCGGAACCTGTTACTAGTTGCTGTGTTCTGGGCCAAGTTTTATTATGATTGCAAGAGTATCCGTGCCTTGGAAATTTTCAGATATCAACTTCACTGAGATCGTAAAGTTTCAGCCATTATTTCCTCTTGATTTCAACAGTAGGTTCTAGTTAATAAACAGTGTTCAAATTGACTGTAGTTGTCTTCCAGGATTGAAAAAAATGGATGTCCACATGTCATCTTAAGATCCAGAAAGCTTCTCTTCTGTCATGGTGGTCACATTTGGGTTTCATTTATGCACCTTCAAATGGTAACTTGCAGTATCTATTTCTTCTTCTTCTTGTTACTGTGGTAGATAGATTCTGGGTGTGTAAAGAATTATGGCTCATTTTGTTTGTTCTTTTAATTCCACAGTTAGTTGCTGGGGTACAGAGGATGTCAACTGTTCTTATTAGCATTTTTGTAATTATAAATTTAGTTTTTTTTTTTTAATCATAACTTGGTGATCTTTTTCTATAAAGGCTTATTGGGTTTGGTAATTTTCTAGTTGGTCTGACATCACTGATTTTTTACAATATTGTTATATTTTATCTGATTTTTGCTGAATGAGAAGGCCATTAATTGTATGATGCTTTCTTCTTAACTTGTTGCTCATGATGTTTTGGGCTGGGGGCAATGTATCCAACCATGCATTGTGCTTTGAGATTGTGAAATAGGTTGATAAACTGCCCCATGTCCTGTTTTCAGGGGAAATTATCCCGTGCAGTCACCGGACTATTCGGAGGCGAATTAGAATGAGCCACGTTTGCCTGGTACACAGCACCAGTATACATAAAAAAAGCGATGGAGTGCGTCCTAATTCGTCTCCGGATGGCGTCCAGTGACCGCACAGAATAATTTCCCTATTTTCAGGCTTTTTTTCAGATGTTGTGTTGAAGTAAAATATTCAGCTATTATTATTATTTTTAGTTTTGTTCAAAAAATCAAATTGTAAAGAGAAATTTGATCCTTAACCCACAATTAGAAAAAACAAAGAGAATAATAAATTAAAATTTTTAAATTGAAAATAGAAGATTATATAATCTTTCCCAAATAAAATAATTTTTTACTAATACTCTCTCATGAATATAAAGATGTACATACAAAAAGATTATAAAGACGTTAATATAATGCAAGTGCAACCAAATTGTTTGTTTTTAAGCTTATTTTTTATTGAAGTGTGTATCTCTCGATTGAAAGTTATTTCAGCTTTGAAGTGAGTTAAAGTTTAGAGTTTAAGTCTTTGTTTGGGACGGTTTTCTTATTGCTTTTTAAAATAGTTTTTTAGTATAAAATTTTTAAACTTTGTACTAGAAAGCTGCTTTAAGAAGCAGTAAGAAAGTCATCCCAAATAAAATCTAAGTGCAACTAAATTGTTTGTTTTAAAGCTTATTTTTATCGAAGAAGAGTATATCTCTCGATTGAAATTTATTTCAGCTTTGAAGTAAACTAATCTCTATTGATAGATATGCACAAATGTATATAAAGCAATGAAATTGTCATATTTCAAAATGTTTCTGATGGTTGCGTTCTTTGTTTATTATGAAAAAAATTAGGTGAACATCTTTAAGGTGCGTTTGGATGATGTGAATTTGAGTGAACGGAGAAGACAACGAATAATAAAATAAATAGACTCAATTCATTTGTTTTAATTCATAATCAACCCAACATTTATATAATTTAGATTTCATATGAGATAACTTTCTTATTGATTTTTAAAATAATTTTTTAGTATAAAAAATATTAATTCAAAAAAAATTGTATTAAAAAATTATTTTAAAAATCAATCAAAAAACTGTTCAAAAGGAAACCTTAATTTCCTTCTCCTTTCATTCAATCCAAAATAAAATTTATAGTTGTGATTAATTATTACCTTAAATTTAAATTATATATTTAATTTCTTAAGTTATTATTAGAAATTAAAAGCTTTGTTTGGAACAACTTTCTTATTACTTTTATGATAAAAAAAATAGTTAGCAAAAAAATTAATTTGCGTTTGGAAGATAATTTTTTCGCAACTTTTCAAACTTTTGCCTTACATAAACTATTCGAAATTTTTTTTTGAAACAATGAGATTTAAAAAACAAAAATTAAAAAGCTTAAGCTACCCCAAACAAAATCTAAAATTAATTATTTTTCAAAAATAAATTTAATAATTTATAAAAAATTTGCAAATTGTACAAAGTATTAAATCAGCCACCAAACAGTGTACATTTATATACAAAACAAAGCTATAAGTTATCCACAAATGTTGAAACAATGCATAATTGTAGTAAAATCACCCACCCTTTATATTTATTTTCTAAATCATCGCAATAAATCTGATTGATTATAACTACAAGCCAAATGTGATTACTGACTATAAGAAAGCCCAGACCTGAGCCTCAAACTGCAAAGCAATTGAACAGAGAATGAACTGCACACTATTGTAGCACACAAGACCTTTTAGTTTGGACTTTGCACCATTTTCACATCCTTGAACAGCAAAATTGATGGTCCAGAGATGCCTCTACACAATTTTGATTAATTGAGAAAGGTATTCTGCAGGGGGGAAAAAATCCAAAAGATAGTTATCTTGGTCAGTAATCATCTTTCATCTCTTAAAGTACTGTAATAGAGATGGTATGAATGAAATTGTTGAAGCAGTAAATGAGAAACAATAGTTTAGTTTCTTTGTCGAAATAATGAGAAGCCTTTGTTCTAGAATAGATAATCAAATTCGCATTATAAAAATGCTTATTTAGTTGCAAAATGTAGGATAACAATACCATATGTCTAACGGTTTTTTTTTGGTTGCAAAAGTGTGTTTTCAAAGATGCTTAAGATGATGCGTATTGGATCTAGAACTGTCTGTGGAGTGACAGTTTAGGATTAAGCTCAAGAAAGAGAATGAGAGATTGTGTCCAAAGATTCTCTATAATTGATTAGTGTTTACAGAGGATCCTAATGAGCCCTTACAGCATAGGAAGTGTTGGGATTTCTTGAGGAGAAAGAAAAAGAAGCTTGAGCTTCTTGGAAGAGAGAGAGAGAGAGAGAGAGAGAGAGAGAGAGAGAGAGGGGGGAGGGAAAAATGGGAGAGTGCAAATCAGAAGAAAAAGAAATTTTATTCACTTGGCTTGCTCTACAAACGCCTATTATAATCTCTCTATATATAGTCTTATTAGAATAAAATGAACATAGGAATCAACTATCCTAAAATTGGACCAATTCCTAATAATCTCCACATTGTTCCAAATTTTACAATACATTCGAATCAATCCATCCATCTCCCAAATCTGCCGCCACTATTAAGTTAGTGTCTTCTTTGAGCCCAGTTCCTTGCCGTTTTAACAATTCTAGGCAATTTCTCTTGAAGTGTCATTCTTTATGACAATAGAAGCACTTTTTACTGAACTCTGGTTTTCCTCTTGCAAGCAAAATATTACCAATATTTTTTCTTCATCCTCAATTCTTCGTTGAAGTTGCTTAGACATCAAAACTGACTTTACCTCGATCATGGTCAATCTCTGCTTACCATATAATAATGTATCCACTATATTCTCAGATGACTTCGACAAAGAGCTTAGGAGAATAATGCCTTGATCTTCCTCCTCAATCTTGACATCTACATTCTTGAGATCAAGAATAATTTTGTTAAATTCATCTATGTGCTTTTTCAAGCCTTTGCTTTCATTCATCTGCAATGTGTATAAATATTTCTTTAGATACAATAGGTTGGCCAACGATCTCTTCAAATACGACGACTCCATCTTCTCCCAGACTTCTATAGTCGAACTCTCTTCGGGTACTTCCCTCAACACTTCATCTCCGAGCAATAAAAGAATTGCACTATGAGCCTTTAATTGGTTATGCCTAGCCCTTGCCTGTCGGTTATGGCAGCAAGATCTTCCTTGGAAATCTCCTCAGATGTTCCTTGATGAACAAGAAGAGCCTTCATTTTGATTGTTTATAAACTGAAATCATTTTCACCAGTAAATTTCTCGATTTTAAATCTTTGTGTAGACATGATCCTGAACCGTAACTGCTTATACGACACCTCGAAGATCTAAACAGATCTCTAATCAAGAATTTTTGCAATGTTCTTGCAATCCGTCAACACCCGAGCTGTGCCTCATGCTTATGCAGCCTGAATTCAACTGCAAGAATCGTACCTGAGCCTCATAACCGCAGCTATGCCTTCGTTAATACGAACAAACTCGCGATCCAAATCAGTGCCCATCGTCTTTGCCCCTTCTCCCACGACTCTATCGTTCGCGCCCTGCGCCCTGCTTACATGACACCGTCCAGACCAAACACCTTCCCCAGGCCTGAACTCTTGCCCGCTTCCATGCGTGTAACAGCCTTCTCGCAATCCCAGACACATGCATTCTAACTTCCTACGTCTATGTCAGACCCCGATACCACATAGCCAGACCTCCCCTGCCGTGTCTGATCTGCACGGCACCAGGCTCCCGTGATCACTCCCACGGCTCCCCTGTCGCCTATCCTTCCTTCCAAGCCCGCGACACCGACCTCCGAGCTTAGCCTTGTACGCACGATCTACTGCGTACCTCCAACACACGTCCACCCCTCATACGCGGACAACCCGCCTCCTCTCTTTCTTTCTTTGGACAAGAACCTTCACCTCCACCTAGTTCTGATACCCGTTTGTTGAGATTTCTTGAGGAGAAAGAAGAAGAAGATTGAGCTTCTGGAAGAGAGAGAGAGAGAGAGAGAGAGAGAGAGAGAGAGAGAGGGAGTGCAAATCAGAAGAAAAAGAAATTTTATTCACTTGGCTTGCTCTACAAAAGCCTATTGTAACCTCTCTACATATAGAGTCTTCTTAGGATAAAATGAACTTAAGAATTAACTATTCTAAAATTGGACCAATTCCTAACAGGAAAAAAGCAAAATCAAGCTAAAAGAGAGAGAGAGAGAGAGAGAGACAGAGACAGAGAGCACGAATCAGGGATCTTGATTGGGCTGGTGGCTAAGGAGGTGGTTTGACATAAGAGCTGACATATTTTCCTCTATCTGCGACGAGCATAGGTAGTGGAAGAATCACACTCAGATATGGAGAGGAAACTAAAGGGAAAGAAAATAAGATCAGTGAGATAAATCCGAGAAAACTATTTAGATGAGAAAATATTTATATCTTGTATGTCTCTAAACTAGTGAATCATTTTCTCTCCATGCAACTTTGGCTATGGGTGGATCTTACCAAATCGCATGTAGTGTTTTTTTATATATTATTATTTTTTCAATTCTTGTGCTCCATTTCTGTCGAGTATGCACTTTTCCTCCCACAATTAAAAATGTGTAGGATAGGGTTAGAAGTTAAACGTCTACATGTTGAATGTGTTGCATATGTTTTGAGCATGACTTGGTGAACTTACGAAGGGTTCATGCTTTGTGAATATAAATTAAAATTTTCACACCAGAAGCTGAATTTACCTAGGATGAAAATGATCACAAGCTTTGTTAGTTTGGTCGACTTCAAAAGGTCTAACTCCAAAATCTTCGTTGATAGGGTACTACGGCTTGTTGGAGTCCCTAGGAGTTTTATGCAAGAGAGGCGTCACATCCTACTTAAGCTGCTTTGTAATTTAATAAGGAATTTACATGTAGTTAAGTTTTATAATTAATTAATTTACTTGCTCATCTAGTTAAAGTTTTGTGCACCAGAATAGGCTATCAAATATTATAAAAGATAACAGGATTACAATCAAACTTGTAAGCTAGTTACCTCATGTTGGTGCGTATTTACATCTTGATTATCAGGAACAACTGTTGCAATTGAGCAAATCCCTTCAATAGCCGTGGCATCTATAACAGTTTCATTTTCAATCTTGCCATCCCTGCAATCCACAAAGGTCTCATCTTTACCTGCACAGCTGTGTTGATCTCCTTTAGATCCTTGACAATCATTCTCCTGAATATTAGCTAAAGGATCTTGAGCCTTGTCCTGAAGTTTATCAAAGTTTTTTTGGTATTCATTGATGAAGTTGTAATCCAAGTTGTGTGCTGTGGTAGGATTGGGCATCTTGTCACCCATTTCAGTATCGAACTTCTCACTTGTGCTAATGACATCGATCCCCAAATGTGGAGCATATGATATACTTCCAAATGGTTCATCAAGCACCCATGCTCTAAAATTGATCATTGAAGGTGCAATTCTTGAGAAGAAGACTTCCTTGACGTTTCCTAATAAGCCCTTGTCAAATGGATTGTTGTTCTTATCGAAGCGATAACGGAAATTCTCGTAAGTTGTCTACAGGCAGGAAAATAACTATTAAGACAAACAATGATCACATTAAACAAATGATATTCATTCAGGTTTAAGTAAAATGCAATATAGATGAAGTTTTCTACTAATGTTGATGGCTTTCTTTCATTGCATGTTTATAGAACATTGTGAGGAACTACCTGATTTGTGTAGATTAGATATAGATGGAAGACAGTCAGCCCACCTACAAACCAGACTGCTAGAAAAGTATATAACATCAGAATCACTGAAATAATCTCTCCCAAAATGAGCTTCATAGTAGAGTTGTGATAATTTTTCCTTTCCTGAAAGATATTCGCCAAGGAAAGAATGAAGACGTATACACACAGGAAAGTCGAAGTTGATATAAATAAGAGGAAAAACCGGTAGTTCCGCTGCAATCAATTAATTCAGGTTGTTAGCTTGAAGAAAAACAAAAAATAATTGAGAAGTTCCTTTTGATGATTTCATATACATCAATTGAATTTCAGAATGGTGCAGTATCTTACCAGTCCAATGCATTGACCAACCCATGGGCAGTGATGATCAAACTTCTGAACGCAGTTGTTACAGATTGAACAATGAGAAGCGCGGGGTGGGCGAAACAGCAAGCATGTTTCACAAAATTTTAGCTTGACAGCAAAACCATTAACAATAACCTCTTTTGTTGGGGGAAATCTCATGCGTGGGGTTCTTCCATTGATCCATTCTATTGAAGGAGTATTGACATCAGATGCTTCTGATGAATCTAATAATTGAGTATTTCGTGGTATTATACCTGGGTCTCTACTTGACGTAAGGAGAAGGAAACCCAAATCCTACATCATCCAGATACAAAATGTGACATGTTAAGGTGAAATATCATCGAATTTCATTAACTAAAAAGAACATGCTATGATGTATACTACATAATGTATACCAATGGCAACAATCACTCACTGCAAGCATGGTAATGATGGTGACAACTAGAACTGGAAACCCAAGTACATGATGATGGTCATGAAACCAATCTCCTTCATGGCTCTTCTCATGATTTCGAATTTTCACAATTATTTGATAACAGAATGTTATTGTTGGACCAGCTATCATAACCATGGATAACAATAGAGAAGCCACA
This sequence comes from Dendrobium nobile, assembly GCA_022539455.1. Classification (NCBI taxonomy): domain Eukaryota; kingdom Viridiplantae; phylum Streptophyta; class Magnoliopsida; order Asparagales; family Orchidaceae; genus Dendrobium; species Dendrobium nobile. The sequence goes on along the minus strand of CM039726.1, from coordinate 66,205,718 downwards.
TCAGGGCCAAATATAAGTCTTCCACCACAAAAGAACCTCTGCAAACAGCGCACAGTAATCTTTGAATATAATGGAATACATTGGATGTTTGTGCAACGTAAAATCAGAATAATGTTACATAAAGCTAACGCAGATTGACTTTTTGCAGATCAGATAGCTTATATTCTAATTTTGTGATAAAAATCTGGTCAAAAAACTATTTCGTGAAGCTATCATATTAAATGTACAAAAGGATGATTTTGACACAATGAGATGAAAGGAAGTTTCATGATAGAACCAATGTGAACTGTGAAACTAATTGTGTGAACTGGTCAAGGTTTTAGCCACCCAATGGTGCTTGATGATGATGATCCATTGTTTTTTGCATAGCAGATTGGAAGGAGTAGACAAAAGGGCGATTTTTCTGCTGAGTGACTGGGGAGAAACGAAGAAAATAAAATCAATAAATTGAACTAATGTTAACTTACATTGCTCATTGGCAATGTTATCGCTCAAAGCCTTAGTTTTGGGAGGAGTAAAAGCATAAACCAGGGATGAAATAACTCAAAGTTGTGCTTTTTTGTGAATCAAATCTTTGTAATGTAATTTGTTTAAATTTTAATTCGCACTTTTTAATGACAAAATAAATAATTCAGATAGGAAATAGGTCTTTCCATTATAAATGGTTTACACACTGCAAACGATTTCAAGTAGCATAAGTCCACTCTAATAACATGAAATTCTCTAATCCTACCATGTGTAGAATGTTTTACTCTATTTAACTCATAACAAAATAAAATTGTCTAAATATAAATATGTTGTGTGAAGTCATGCTCTTTCGATCTAATCAAAATAGATCCAATTGCACACATGACAACAAATAAAAAAACATGAACAAATTATAACCAGTTAATATTAATATCATGTTAAAATAGAAAAAAGATATTCCAGAGAGAAAATAGTTCTTTCTAATATATAGAGTAATCACACTCTTCTTGCAAATTGGCTAAAAAACCATGCAACTATATATGCTTGAGGTGATTTGTTATTCAAAATATATAACAAAGTTTCTAACTATAAACATGTGCACCTTGATCTTTTCATCTAACCAAAACTTATGAGATTGCAAACATAGCAACTTGCACAAAAAATGAACCAATTGCAACCGATTAATATCAATATCATATTGAAAGAGAAAAAGATAATCGAGGGAGAAAATAATCTTTGCCAATATCAATAGAAATTAAATTATAAGTTTTTAAGTTGAATTACAAAGCCCTATATAGAGTCCTAAGTTGGGTACCCACGCTCTACGTGGGCAAGCTTTGCCCCTCCACGTCCACCCATAGTGACTTTTGGGATGCCATACCCACTCATACCCACCCAGTTTCCAAGCTTTTGAAAGCAGTCTGCCACATATTGATGGCCTTGAGGCTTGTTACCCTTTGCTTTGAGTGCAAACTTTCAAACAAAATATTAGAATTTACCGTGGTCGCAGCGCAATTCAGGGTTACGCACAACGTAGTAAGGATTGCGGTAATATACGACATACAATGATTAACAATGTAAATTGTCTCATCCCCCGATGTTGAGTGTCCACTCATAAGGTCATTGGCGTACCCAAACTGACTACTCAATATAGGGCTCTCTTGAATTAGCCAACTTTGACAATTCAAAATAGATAAAAAACTTACATAAGGATTGTTGCGGACTTGAATATACGCAGCAATAAAGTTTTAACTATACGTCTTAGCTTTGCACGGATATCCAGCACACACACAGAGAACACAAGATTTTTTACGTGGAAAACCCTTGAAAGGGGAAAAACCACGAGGCCTAGCCTAGTTGAAAATGATTCCACTAGAATATAAGTTGGTTACAATGGTCTGATTTGCCTCCGAGGGCGATCAGATGACAAATAACAACTGTACGATAGAAGTCCGGGTGTCCGGTGATGGTCTGGTGGAACTTCGGGCCTCAGGTAATGGTCTAATGAAGGTGAGGGCCTCTAGCGAAGGTGAGAGCCTCTGGCGAAGGTGAGGGCCTCCGGCGGTGGTCCGGCGAGGCTCCGGCGGTGGTCCGGCGAGAGTGAGGGCCTCAGGTGGTGGTCCGACGAGGCTTCGACGATGGTCCGGCGAGACTCGGGCGGCGGTCTGGCGAGGCTCCGACGGTGGTCGAGGATGAGCTTCTTCCTTCTCTTCCTTCTCTTCTTGCTTAGGTTCCTCTTTCAAGAGAAATGAGGGGTCTATTTATAGATTTTTTGGAGTAGCATGGCCCGTAAATAGGTGAGAGATCAAGTGTAAATGGGGAGTGGTTGGATGGACGGCCAATATTGAACCCCTTGATCATGGACCGTTCATCAGGCATTTGGAGGCCTTAGTGATTTCGGAATTCAGTGATTTTGGGCTCGTTGGATTCGTCTCGTCGAGCCGCTCGATTCAACTATAAGCTCGTCATATTTGGAAACCGTTTGGTAACTCAAACAGTGGTACGAAGCTTCCAACAGAGCTTCGGGTCCTTGATTTGGGCTCATTTGGGGTCAGATTGAGTCGAATTTGGTGTCGTTGGATTCGCATGTCCGAGACGCTCAGTTTGACTATAAATTTGTTGAAATCCGAAATGAGATGGTCTCCGAATTAATTTTTGAAGTTTCGGATGTGCTTTTGCCTTGAGATTAGTGCCCGATCAAGATGATTTTCTGATTATGTATCAAGGATGAATTTCTTTACAGAACTTGTAGCAAAGCAAATTTGTCAAATTTGTCATGTTGTGCAGAATTATGTTTTGATCGTCAATGCCAATCGCATTACATGCATGACAACTCATACAAAAATGAACAATTATAACCAATTAATACGAATAACGAGTTTTTTTTTTGTTTTTTTTTTATTTTTTTATGAATAACGAGTTGAAATAGAAAAGATAATCCAGAGAGAAAATAGCTTTTCTAATATCAATGGAAAGTCATCCTCATCATCAATAGCTTTATCCCAAATTATTAGGACCGACGACCAATATCAATGGATAGTATAAGCTCAGTCTAACACCTTGCAAATTAGCTAAAAAATCGGCCATCATTCCCCAGGATGATTTTCTCTAAATAACTCACAACAAAACAAAATTACCAACTACATGCATGCTTTACAAAATCATCAATATTTTTAAATAAGGGCTCATTTTGTAGCTTCTTGATAGAAAACAGGCTCCACAAACGATGATTTTATATCCACTCATTTAGTGTTTGAAAATAAAATCATCATTTTGTAGAGATTTGAAAAATGATTTTAGGGTTTAAATCCAACACCGATTTCTAACCACATCCAACCAAATTAAGTATAATCCCAATTGTTTTTTAAAATATATATGTTTTCCAACTTGAAGCAACCGAATGAGCCCTAAGCAAAGCTAGTCCGATAGCACATATAACTAAAACAAAAAAATGAACAAACTGCAACCATTTTGTATCAATAACACATCGAAAGAGAAAAGATATGAAGGGAACTAGGTCATACATTGCTTCCATTCCAAATTTGATACAGCCTCCTCAGTTTGCAATTCGGCACCATCTCTTCGTTGATAAAACAAAACCAATCTTCGTCTTCAACGAGAAAAAATATTCATTCTTTCACAGTTTTCACGGCAAAGGCTTTTGATGAACTGGATCAGAAACAGAGACGAGGAAGAAGAGATAAGCGGACAGAAGTAGAAGTGCAGAGAAGAAAGAGATTGAAAGATGTTCTATCTCTCTTTCTTTCCTTCTTCCTTGCTCTCTCCTCCCACCTCTGCTTCACATCAAATCAGGCCGAGTCTTCGCATTTCTGTCGCTCGATCAAACTCCACGGCGCCGGTGCAGTGAGGGAGATAGATTTGTCTTCTTTTGGGAGTTTGACAAACACCTTGCCGATATCGAATGTAGAAACTGGCGCGAGGAGCCTTTTTGGTTTTTTTATTGTTATTTTTTATGATACGCTACATACAAAAACCGGAATTTACATATCAACCGCCAAGTTTTATATATTTATACATACAATATTTGATTTTTAATATTTATTTATATAACATTTAAATCTGAAATCACATCAAAATACAAATAATATTAAATTGTTTTAAATAAACGCATTTTTCATTCATGTACTTTGTTATAATTTAGATATTAAAGTGACAATTAAATAAATATAAAAAATTATATATTAGATATGTACATACTAACTAAAAAATTTGAACCTAACTAAAAAATTTGAACCTAACAAAAAAATTTGGGTTCAGATTGATCAGTTTAATAAATATATAGGATTTTTTGACACGTTTATTAAAATGGTTAATTTTAGATTGACCCGCAAATCTTCTTCTGACCCAGAAATGACATGTTTAATATATTTTTTCCTTTAATTTGTATTACTTATGGATATAATTTGCTTATTTTTAATTAAATATCCTAAATTTTATAGTTAATAATTTAATTTTTAAAAATAGGTTAACATGTTGAGTTTAGGTCATTCGAGTTGCTAGTGGATCGGGTTCAGCTCATTTAGGTTTCTTGCGGGTTGGGTTGAGATTAATCTTTTTGACCCATTTATTAGACTAGTCGGCTTCGAATTGGTTAGATTCAGACTAGCTCAATTTCTGGTTAGATCTGAACTTGACCCGATAATTTGATTTGACACCCCTACTTATAGTAAATGTTTCTCCTTAGAATTTTACATTATTACAATCAATGACCCAATTTGTTTCATGAGAAAAGATTTAACAATCATAATGAAGAAATAATATTTAATTATTGAGCATATGTACAAATCGTAATGAAAGCCTTTTTAATTAAAAATTTAAAACAAAAATTATGGAGTAAGAAACATCAAATTATGGGCAACATTAAGTAGAAGCAATTAATTTCATGATCAAATATACAAACTAAATAAACAAGCAAATGCACAATATTCTTTGTTAAAGGGCAAGAAAGAGAAAGCTATAAAGATATTGCATATATATATTTTCAAGTAGTTTGGTATCAAATTAGCATACATTCATACCTAAACCCTCCCCCAATTTAAAATTTCACTCACTCCTAATTGCAACTACAACTCCAATCTTTTACTCCTTGAGTAATAGGAGAAACATTTATACTATCTTTGTTTGGCTCTTCCATCTCAAGTGATTTAATGCAAATCATCATAAAATGTAAGCCATTTTGGAAATGACTTCAATTAAGGCTTTATTTGGGACTGTTTTCTTCCTGCTTTTTAAAGCAATTTTTTAGTAAAAAATTTAAAATTTTTGTACTAGAAAGCCGCTTTAAGAAGCAGGAAGAAAGTCATCTCAAATGAAACCTAAGGCTTCGTTTAGGATGACTTTCTTACAGCTTTTGAAAGCAGTTTATATGGGTTCTCATGGGAAAATGGGATGACAATTGGAAACAAACCTTCTAATTATTGAAATAATATCCAATTACCACCCAATGCTCAGCAACCACATGGCTAGCAAAGATAAAGACAGTTTTACAAATTTTTTTTCCAATTAAAATTAAGATATTATAAAAATACCATGAACATTATTATTATTGAAAATAAATATTTGTTTAAATAACATTATAAGGTGGATAATAAAATATTAATGCACATTAGAAGCAACTAATTTATATTAAATTAAGAAATTAAACAAAAAAAACCATTAATTTCAGTCCAAATCAATAGTTATTAGACTATCATAAGATAATCAGTAGTGAGTAGGCGATTCTAAGCATATTTTATTAATTTACATTTATTATAATAATAATTATTGTAATTAACATATTTAATTTAATGTAAAAATAATAATTATGCTTATATATGAATTTAATTTATTTATAATTAATAAGAAATACTTTAAAAATTAAATACATACTTTAAAAGAATAAATATGCCCTTTTATTTAAACATAAAAACTATTTCTCATTTTAAACTTGTCGGTAAAACTGTAAATTTGCCTTTACAAAATTAAAACTGATGAAATTATTTATCTTCATAAAGATTTATTTCATTTCCATTTATTAAGCGTTATATTTACTTTTACAAATTTATAATATCTAAAAATGAATGAGTGGTTCTGATTTCTTTTAAATGAAATGACACACATTTGTTTAATAATAATAGTTAAAAAAAACTAAAAACATATATTTATTTTGATTTAGCCTCAAGCTAGATTTTGCGAGCAAAGAGGTTGTTTGTGATCAGTTTTTATTTTTTTATTTCTTTTTTATTTTAAAAGTATATTTATTTAGAGGATTTTTTATATTATTTTAGTTTTTTTTAAAATAAATCTAAGTTCCTTTTAAAAACACTCAAAACAACTTTTAAATGTTTTGAGGATTTTATAAAAACCCATTAGTGCTATTGATTGCTGCCACACCACCTTTGAAGCTTCGACTACTTTCTCTAACCATCATTGACCACCAACTATTGCATCTAGCACACTGACCAACTCCACCGATCGTCGTCGGCCACCACCTCCAGCCTCTATTGACCACCACCTATTATTGCCACCTCTGGCCAACATTGACCAATCCTGTCGATCGTTGTCGGCCACTACCTGTAGACACCATGCTCCAACCACCATCGACCACCACCTATTATTGCCACCTTTGGCAAGCACTGCCCAATCTCACCAATCGTCATCGGCCACCACCTGTAGCCACCATCGACCACCACCTATTATTGCCACCTCTGGCCAACACTAACCAACCCCAATGATCGTTGTCGCCTGTCGGCCACCACCTCTAGACACATTCTCCAGCCACCCAACCACCACTGTTAGCCACAGCCTTTGACTACAATAGGCTCTACCTCCAATCACCACTGCTGGCTATCGTCGCCAACCTTTGCTAATCTCCACTATTTTCCGAATGACCTCAGACGCATCACATAAATCATTTATTCAATGCTTCATAAAAATATAAATAAAACAAAATAAAATTAAAAATGATCCCCATAACTTTTGTTGAAAGTTTCAAATTGGTGATGTTTTTATGGCCAAACAATAAAACATTATAAATCACAAAGAGTTGGGATAGAATTGCATTTGCCATTTGGCTAAACAATTGGTTCTCACTTGCAAAGTTCATTAATAAGCAATAGATTTCAGGAGTTTCTAATGGAATCCAAACTTCTAATTTTATTTTTTTAATAAGTGTGCTCATAATTGCAGGCAATCTTTTATTTATTACAAATGTTAGCGTTTCGCTGAAGCCAGGCTTGTTTGATTATGCTTCTGACCTTCTGTGTTTTGTTTTATAAAAAATAACAGCCATATTTGATCAAATCTGTCTTTTTTTTTAATTAATATATTTTAAAAAATTTTGAAGACCTATCCCTCAGAGTTGTTTTTCTTTTTTATTTTTTTTAATGAAAATTAGAAATAAGTCCAGATCTTGATGTCTTCTAGCTTCAAGTGTAAAAAAAAAGTATAAAATAAAATAAGTAAAAAATAAAAGATAATCTATTATGCCATCAATTATTTTATTGATTAAAAATGTTAAAAAATCATTTAAAACTATTTTTTCTTAGAAAATTACATTATTTCAATATTTTTATTCTTCATAAAAATAGATAAGTGTGGGAGTATACTAGGAAAAGCACCTTGTTCCATTATATTGGATTCTTCACAAGTAGAAGTTCCTAACCTCCCTTCTCAATGAGCTATAAAGATGATACAAGCTATGACCTAGTTGGCATTGTAAAACACAAAACTCACCAGTCTAAGGACTCCATCTATAGCTAATGGAGGCATAGTTTTGTACAACTAGACTATTAATCCTATGGTGTCAAATTTATTCATGGGAATTAAATGCAATAATGAAATAAACGCTTCGTCTTCAGGACATAATTAAACATGCATGAACGAAAAACATATTTGTTGTTAGGAGGCTTCATATATATATAAAGAGGGATAATATGACATTCGAAAATGTAAATGACATTCCGAAGAGTTTGACTCATGATATTTTATAGGTCATGGGACGAAGATGAGCTAATGACACCAATCCGCGGCTTTGAAGAGCAAAATTAGTTGCCATTATCGTAGTTAATGCCCCTAAAAAAAGAGATGGAGGAGTTTGTAGTGCCCTTGCCTTAAGTTTAATCACAAAGTTGTATCATCCTTCACTTTCCTAAATCTAACAGGCTTCGTTGTGGTACAATCTTCACTCCTCATCATTATTATAATTATCTTTCCTATTAAATCACATAATCTAATTTATTATAGTAACCTTAGGGCAACTCACTCCAATTTACAAAATTTCAATATTTGGTCATTCTTTTTTCTTTCAAAGGAGATGATGTTTTTGGAGTGATAGTTGAGTTATTTATAGTATGTTCATGATGTCTCAAATTTGATTCATGGAAGACAACTCTTTTTACATGCAAAAATATAATGGTATAATTTCTCATGCTCAGATTAGGGGGTGTAAAAACGGATTGATTGTTTAGGTTAGGGCCCGACTTAAATCCAGTCAACACGAACTTGACTCATTTAATAAATGGGTTAAAAAGATCAATTCGAACCTGACCCGCTAGCAATCCGACTAATCCTAACCAGACCCATTAACCTATTTTGGTGATTTTTTTTAAATAACTTGTTAACTATAAAGATTATGATATTAGATTAAAAAAAAAAAGATTATACCGACAAGAAAAAAAAATCGAGAAAAAAAGATATTAAATTGCCCATTTTCGATTTAGGTCAAAAGTAGGTTTGTAGGTCAATCTGAATCTAACCCGTTTATTGAACGGGTCAGAAAACACAACTCATTTAATAAACGATTCAACCTGAACCTAAAATTTTTAGGTCCCATTCAGGCGGTCGGGCCGGATCATTTATTGACACCCCTAGCTCAAAAATTAATGCATTAACTTGAACTTCTTATATTGGGTATGTCTCTTCTTTTTTTTTTTTTTTTGTCATTCTGAAAATGTTGAAATTTAAAATTTGTGATCTTTAGTATGATCATTTGGCTCATTTTAAAATTTAAATTTTATTTATGTTACTTTAATGCAAAAGAATTTCCGAAACAAATTCACCAACAAAAGCTGAAGTCCATTTGTATCTGTATGTATGAGATGTTAAAAGCTTATTAATTGCAGAAAGCAGAAATCACTTGCTTCTTAATTGAACTAGTAAGTTTAATTATATGGGAAATCAACTGGCAGATAGAGAGCAACAATGTCTACTTAATTGGTCAAATTGATTGCCATCTTCCTCCTCCTCTCCTTTTTCAATAATATAAAATTCAGATTAATTCAAAATAATTTCAAATTATGAGATGTTTTAGAAATTTTATAATTTTTTCGTATCATCTAAACCCAAAAAAGCTTAACAAATTCTAGATTTAGGCTTCGTTTGGACGGTTTTTTTACTGTTTCTTGAAGCAGCTTTTAAATACAAAAATTTTAACTTTTGTATTAAAAAGTTATTTTTAGAAGCAGTAAGCTGCCTCAAATGAAGACTTAATAATAGAATAATTAATTGAATAGCTTAGAAATTAAAAAGTTAATTAATATTTCAAAAAAAAAAAACCTAAATGAATTTCTATAAGCTCACCAAATTATTGAGAATATAAATTAAATAATTTGAAATATCACCAAACCTAAAATTAAAAATTTTCTCACAAGGCACTAAAAAAAAGTCTAAAAAAACTTAAAAAAATTATAAAAGACACTTACTTACCGCTCAGGAGGGCTTATTTTAAGGAGCGAGTTTAAAAATTAAATTAGCGTAATGAGCAAAATCGGGGAATAATTTAAAAAGAAAAAGGATCATCAAAACATTTGACGAATTTTGAATACGATAAATCATTTCATTTAACGCATTATGAATGCCTCAAATGATTTGAGGCATTCAGCTTTGAGAGAGAGAGAGATGAGGAGAAAGTGACGTGAGAGAGAATTTTTTTATATAATATTATACTTATTTTTTATATAATATATTTTAAATATTATTTTTATATAATAGTATTCAAATATCATTTATTAAATATTAGTACAATATTATTTTAAATATTTGTAATTTAATTTATTAAATAAATAATTTAAAATTTTATTTAAAAATATTTTACATAAATTTATTTTAATTTAAAATGTTTATTAAATTAATATAAATGCAATATTAAATTTTTTTAACATGATGAATATTATAATAATTATTATTTTAAAAAATATATATTTTTTAATTAAATTAATATAATTATAATTTAAAAGTTAATTGATTAATTATAGTTATAATTTTTAAATTTAATAGTTATAATTATTAAATATTAATATTTTAAATTAATACAAATGCAATATTAAATAAGTATTGTACATTTTACAATACTTAAAATTTTAAAAGCAAAATGCAACTCAAAATCATTAAAATTCAAATAAAAGATGTAAATCATTAGGAACTTAAATTGAAACTGTCCGTAGACTAAATTCAACAAATTAAAATTAAAAATTATTTCTACAAAATAAAGAAAAATAATAATAAAACCAGCTAGAAATAACCCATATGAAATCAAACAAAAATAGAAAACCATCCAGAACAAAACATAAACCATTTGCATACTCTTGATGGTTGGGATGCTTGTCTTTAGTGGCTAAGTTATATAACTCAATTCTTGAAATAAAAATAACATAGCCTATCTTATATTGCATTCATAATTATCATGGTTCTAAAATAATTAGGAGAGTTTGGCTGCCAAATTATAAGTCCACTAAGTTGCTTAAACCCTTAGTGGGGTTAAACATTGTATATCGTTTATATTTCATTAGACTTAGCTTTGAGGTACTACTAGTGTCGCAGTCCTCATCTTATTTTTAGGCTCTACAGCAAAGATTTTTTTGATTTGCTACATCATAGGTTTTCACTTCCTGGGCTTTTTTCTAAATTTTGTGTTGATAAAATATAAAGCCGAATATGAGATAGTTTGAATTACTCGTAATTTAATACTCTAGATTATCCATTCATTGATCATTGTAAAGAATTGTTTCAAATCAAATCAATACCATTGAAAATTATAAAAAAATATTCTTAATCAAATTTTAAGACTTAAAAAATCTTTTCCACTATTTTAATCAAGATTTTTCTCAAAAACTTACTTCTCATTGAATTTAATTGTCACGATCTGACCTGATGACTCGAATTAAAGAGGCGGTAACAAATAATCGGACAGTTAAAAATTTTCTTTCAAATTCAAAAACAACCAATCTATCAACTACATCACTTATGAATGTTGAACAACCACTAACAAAACTTATACATTTGAATATTTACATAAACCATATTTTTTACATGCTCTCGTTTGATCGCCGTCTTCTGTAGATGTATTCCTCTCCTTCAACCATTTCTACTTATCAGAAGACTTACATGAAAATTTTAATTTAATAGTTTGAGTTTACAAGGTAAACTCATTGGATAATCACACTTGTAGCATACAAATATTCTAAATTGATATATACAAATTTACATAAAAATAATCATATTCATTTGTCTTTCTTTTATAGTTTTATATGTATATCAAATAACATATTCATTTTTTTTTCAAATAATATTTGTTCATTTTCAACTTCTAGTTATTCATTCTCCCTTTTTAATTTAGTACAGAAACACCATCTAAAATTTGCGCCAATGAAGGTAGAACTATTTATATTTCTATTTTCTTTTCTATTTAAAGTGAACTGGTACATTGTGTCCTTAGTACTCAGCCAATAGCATAAGGGAGTGAACTCTTGTAATTTGCATGCATGTATCTTTTCTCTTTCATTTATGCTTTCATTTACATATTATAAGTTACTTCAATCATTTTATTATTCTTTGCTTATCTCTTTACATGTGTTTTAAATAACAATTGCACTTTTAAAATCACCTTTTTCATTTTTTTTCTTGCATATATTCTAAATTGATATATACATCTTTCATATATACATATGCATTCATATTAAATAATAATTTTCACAAATTTCATTATCACATATATTTTAAATCAACATCATCTTGCACATAATAACATTCAAATATAAGTAAAAGCAAATATACTATTTAAATGAAAATAAAATAATGTAATTGCCATAAATAATTGTTATTACCCACTTTAATATTTTTCCTACTTCAATTCCTTTCAAACTTCGAGCTTTGATATAGACTTTAATTGCACGTCTCAGCTCAATTATGAAAATCTCTCATTGTTCAATTAACATTCATTTGTATTGATTTCTATTAAACAACTTTACCATAACGAAACGACTTCAAAACACTCATGAATTGATTTGGTCTTTTAAGGAAAACTTCAAATGCGTCGAGTATCATCTATAGAATATTGATTCCTTCTAATTTAATATATCTTAATTCAATTTCACAATCTACTGCAACTCTCTAAATTTATAAAAATTAATTATCTCAATAAGCATTCTTTTCTTCTTCTTTGAAATTTGAATCGAGACTCTCCCCATTAGATTTTTTATTATTATTTGACAATCATCTATTATTTCGTCAATTAGAAGAATTCAAAATAATAATTTAAATCACTTTCTCTTTCCTCCGTCATTAGAATAGAACCCGTTATTTCATCCTTTCAAAAAATTTTCTTCTCTCCATATTTTCTTAAATTTCTCTCCTAATTCCTTCAATTACCTTAAAGGAGACATTTCTCTCAGCTTAGATAAAAGAAATCAATAAATGGGTTGCACATAACGAAAAGAATCGACGAACAAACCTTCCTTCCTCTTCTCCTTTCTCTCAGTAGATTTCCTTTATGAAAAATCTATATTCTAGAATAATATAAATTATATTTTGCCCACTCTAGTTTGAAAAAAGTCTCTAGGAAAGTTAATATTTTTTTTAAAAAAAATTCTATTTTAATTTTAAAATTTATTGTAGAATATTATTTCTATTTTTTTTATTCTCTATGCCATTTTTGATTTTAAAAAAAAAAAATTCAAATCTATAATTTATTTTCTCTACAATTAGTACATAGAATTTAACTTTATGTAGTATAGTTCTAGGGGGTATTGAGGAGTTTGCAGGACCAACATAAGGGCAAAGGATAAGGTCATGACAAAATAAAATAATGCATTAATATTTGAGTCATTCATTATGCAAAACTCTACAAATAAACCCAAAATGCCCCCTCTAAAATTATTTGGCAAATGATTAAGTAAATTGAGGTCCCTTAATGGGTAAGTTAGCCCCACCAATCAAGAATGTGAACTATCTTTAAAGATTGCTTTATTTTAAGACTACTATACATATCTTAGTTGGCATGGATGAATATTTTTCTTATTTAAGCTTTAAATTTTGTAATATTTTTACTTATTATTTTTCATTTACATAAGGACAAGACTCAGGGGCGGAAGCAGTCATAATTTTCAGGGGTGCCTGGCGGGGTTTGACCTGCCTGGTCAGGTCGCGGGGTCAAGGGGCAGCGCCCCTGCGGGGGTTTCCGGGGGCAGCGCCCCTGGAACAAATTTTGATTTACTCTTTCTCTTTGTATTTGGTTCATCAGTCCCTAACAATAACACATCTACACAATGTATTTAATTATATTGGGGGCAATTAGGGGGGGGGGGGGCAAATTGTCCTCCCTAACCCCAAAGGGGTTCCGCCCTTGGGACAAGTTATAAATCCATATAATAACAATTTATCGGTTCCTAATGCTAGAAAATACCTATAAATATAACTTAATTTATACTTTCAAATTCAATGAATAAAATTATCATTGTCTTATACATATTTCATGTTAAAAAGCTTAGTGGTTGATATACTCTTGGATGAAGGTGGTGATTAATGTTTCATGGCTTTCATGAGTCCTTAATTATTATTTTCCCACTCCTCTTCTCTCCCAATATAATTCTTTTCTCTTTCACATAAGGCTTACATAAGGCTTCGCCAACCCTAAATAATAGTGTTCTTCAACCTCAGGACACTTCCAACCTCTTCACACTTTCTACACATTCGCTTATAGCCCCTACAACTTTTTAAGATCTCCATTCCCCATTAACACAAAGATATCCTGGTCAAAAGCCAAATAAATAGAGAATATTTTGCATTACGAGGAATAAGATTAAAATATTCACAGCTTCTTAACCATATAGATCAAAAGATGAAGCTGGGGGCTTTTTTAGATCATCTCCAATTGAACTGCATATCCGCAATCCGTGAATTGTTGCATTCGAACTCCAAATCTCATGCCAAAAATCGATAGGTGAACAGTACAACGACAATATTGGTGTTGGACAGTTCATCTATGCCAAAAAAAAGGCTATTATCTTTACACACTGCTTAGCTTCACAGAAAGCGTGCGAAACAGGAGAGAGATTATTACCTTCGCAAAGAAGCGGCAAAAAAAGAAAATTGGAGTTTTATCGGAGATTACCAACCACATTTTGAAGTTTTACATCATTTTAGAGTGAAAAATTAGGTTTTCCGTTGGAGATGCCCTTAACATTTCTTTTAGAAGAGAATCTCCTTTGGTTTGCACCATATTATGGTTCAAATGACCATATAGATCAAAATATAAAATTACTTAATTTGATTTTTTATTATGTGATTTTGTATACTTATTCTTATCAACATATATGCTCTAAATTTTCTTTTATTTACAAACTCTCATGCATATCACATTCCTTATATGTTTAATCGAAAGTCTACACTCATCGTTTGATCATCAATAAAATGCATCCAAATTTCATAAGAAACAATTTGGCATCTCACAAATTTAAGCGCAGAGCATCAGAAATATACATCGCAACCAATGGAGGTCGCCTGGAAACACATCTCTTTGCTTCAATCAATCTTTACTCCTTTGGCCGTGCAAGCCATAGCGAGCTCAAAGCACGAAGACGAGAGAAGTAATCATTGATGGCAAGCAGAGCTCGTGCAGATTGACGCGTCGTCAATATGTGCTGCAACTGCTGCAGCGTTCGCTGCCGAAGATTATCGGCCTGGAGATAAACCAAGATGATCTAAACTGAGTAACGTCTAGTAGAAATTTCAATTAGAAGTATTCATGTAATTGCCTTATAGTTTAGGGTAAAGATTTGTTCCTTAACAAGCATCTATTTTTGCCAGACTTGTTCAAATCTGCAACTGTGACACTCACAGAAACAATTCTAGAAGAAACTATGAATTTATACCTGGGAGACGAAGTTTTCGAGAGTGCCAAGCTTTCCCATGGCCATTGCCATCTGACCCATGTAGTTAGCGACATTTCCTGATGAGCCATTGGGACCAGGAGATCCCGATGCGATGGTTTCAGCAAGGGATTGCTGCAGTGCTTCCATGCCTTGGGAAAGAGCATCCTCTGCCTGTAATGACAACTGCTGTAGCTTGCATATCCCCACTAACTGCTCCTCGGTGAGAGGTTCCAGTTGGCTAGTGAGCAGCTGAAAATTGGAAGTAGAAGGCTGTAAGACTTTCAAAATATAAAGTGAAATCATGATCAATGGAAGCAACATGATAAAAAATTGGCAAGGTTTAATGTCCACAGAGAATTCAGATAAACCCTAAATTGAAAAAATGAAGGTCCTTCACCTTGAGAAGTTCAGATGACCGGAAACCACCAATCCACAAGAAGCATCTTTCTGCAGGAGTCTTCCAAATCCCAGCAAGCATGTGAAATACATCAGCCTTAGCAGCAGTACCCTTGAGCTTGAAGATCTCATCATAGTGTGCCATGATGCCATCCACAATGACACGAAGCTCATTGTCACTTGCATGAGAATTTACTGCAGCCCTAAGCTCGCTAAGTTGTCTATTGTGCTCTTCAATCCAGCGAGCATACTCCATGTCAAATGCCAAAGCACCTGCACAGGTAAGCCATTAATTTTGATGAAGATAGCAAGAGAATTAGTATCATAACAGTTATCAAACAGCGAAATTCAAACATATTTTTTTCCACATAAATCTAATTTTTCAACAGCTTTCAGGGAAATCATTAGCATTAACCACCTTGACTGTTAGTTTAAAGATCATGCACTTGAATCAACTTAATATAAAATAATGTTGTCCTATAAGAATCATAAACCTTTTCTCGTGCACCAAGAAATTATCAATGCATCTAATGGTAACTCGCTTGGCTTCTTGTTCATGTTTCATCAAGAAACTTAATGAGCTTGAGCTTCGTGTGTTTGGTTAAATTATTAACAAACCAAAATAAAAAAAAACCTCAACTCACTCATTTTCGGCTAATTTGCATCCTTAGTAAGGATACATGTAAAGGAATGAAGTATCACACTAGTTAGCCAATTCATTAATAAAAAAATTTGACATGTTTGATTAAATATCAAATAATTACAAAATGAATTTAAACATAGCCCACTACATAGTCGGATGGTTGAGATCAAAATCAAAGTTTTGATTTAAAATTTGAGAGCTCAGGGAATAAAATATGTTCCAAAAAATTAAAAGGAATATAAATAGCTCATCATATAGAAGTTTTATCTCTTCCTATCATGGACGGATCCCCACCCTCAAAAAAAAATTTAAAATTTTAGAGGGTATTTTGCCCCCTCTAAAAAAATTTTTTTACCCCAATTTTATCAATCCTAATCATCTTTGCCCATCCCTTAACAAAAAAATTTTTTTTGCCCACCCTAAAAAAAGAAGCTGGATCAGCTCCTGCTTCCTATCTTTCTCCATTTCCAAGAAAAGCTCATCATATAGCTGCAAAAGGATAAATTATTACTGTTGATCTTCACCATCATCATTCATCACCGTCATCTTTAGGCTTATCACATTTTTAATGATCTTTGTGAACATTAATTTAAACTAGGCGAGCACAAAATGCATCAAATTTTTATTTTTTTAGTAAAAGATGGGATACATTAGATGGTGGTTAGACCTGCAATGTTTTATGGTGCAAAATTTGGTCATTAAAAGGGAAGCATACTATTAAGTTAAGTGTTGCAGAGGTGAGGATGCTCAGGTGGATGAGTGGCTTTACTCTTAGAGATAGGATACGAAATGAGCATATACATGAAAAGGTTCGAGCAACTCCAATGGAAGATAGGATTAGAGAGAGTCGCCTTAGATGGTTTGGTCACATAAAATAGCGGCCTTTCGATGACCTACTTAGGAAAATAGATGTATTAGATTTGACTTATGTTAAGAAAGATAGGGGTAGACCTATGATGCACTGACACTTCTCCTCAAAGAGGCGTGCAGTGTCCGACACCGTGTCCGACACGACACTCGTCCGACACGTGTTAGACACGCCGAAAAAGTGTCCGATTAATAAATATTAAATACAAATTAGACAAGCGTATCTTAAATATTTTATGAATTTTTTTAAATATAATTTCTTGTATTTGGCGGGATTTAAAATAAATTTCTTATTTCCTATTCACAATACCAAATCAACGTCCGAACTTAATACCCAATCATCGAATATTCTCATTTTCATTTCTTTTTGGCAGTAAAGGTATTTTGATCTCCTCTCTCGGTGACTGATAAACGGCATCGACGCCTAGCTCTCAACATCCTAATACTAATCATTTTAAACACAAATTCTAGTTAAATGACTTATTATTTTCAAATTATTTTTAAAATTATACTTATTTAATTTTTATACACTATTTTTTAAATATAAAAACTATAATAACGTGTCCAAGCTGTGTCCGTGCCCTATATTTTCAATAACTGACGTGTCCCGTGTCTGTGTCGTATCCGTGTCGCTGTGTCCATGTCTGTGCATCATAGGGGTAGACCTAAAAAGACTTGGTTAGAAAATATTGGAAATGACCTTTATTTATTAGATTTAAATGAGAATTTAACTTTTAATAGGGCACAATGAAGAAACAGGATTCATGTAGCCGACCTCATATAGTGGGATAAAGGCTTAATATTATTTTTGTTGTAGATGGGATACATTAGAAACAATACTAAAGAGCATCCAAATAGTGCAATGGGACATCCTTTACATCCATAAGCACCAAATGCATCAAATTGTTCTTTTTCAGTTGTCAAAAGAGTGCATTTAGAAACAATACTAAAGAACACCCAGATAGTGTGTTGCGATCTCATTAACTTTTGCAATCATGAGTTTCTGTAGAAGAATGCTCTTGAAGTTGGCGGTTTGATTTTCATTTTTTAATGAAATCGAATTTACTGACCTCAGCTTCTCGTTCTCTTCTGAAACTATTGTTCTTATTGCCGCCCATGAGTAACTGGTTTTCATTACTCTAGTTCTTATATCAGCATTTAAACCAGACTTCTAGGTGGAATATCCCTACAGGGAGGACGCTAGTTTCATGAGGATTGCTGATGCCCACAGTTTTAGAGTTTATAGTCGGTTTAGGTTCTAAAATCATTGAGATTATATTTATCAGATTGCTATGCCCAATAACCTTGCCGGCACAACCAGTGTTCTATATATGCCAAGTTATTCCTAAAAATCTTGCCATTATCCTAATATCCCATCATCCATATGTTATTAACCAATCCCTCTTCCTAATTCTGCATCTCATAATCAAGTTTGAAATATGTCTAAACATGCAACTTCGTTTTCAAGTAACACCATAAGGATGGAGCTCATTTGATTGCCTGAAGTTGAAAATTATGTTTTCAAAAATGATAATGTTTGTAAAATTCATAATTTGATTGTTATAGTTAGACATAAATGTTGATTTTAAACTTCACAAACCTTCTTAAAACTCCTTTAAAAATGATGATTTCATTCATACAATCAAAATGAGTGAAAACAAACTCATCATTAGCAAAATGAACCTTAGTAGAATGATTGAGTAATAACGATTGAAAATGGATTATAATAGTTCAAGTGATTTTTGAAAGCTATACACATTAAATTCATACAAAGGCGTATTATGTATGTGCAACTTGACTAAGTAAATTCAGATTCAGTAGTCACAATTATATTAATGGAAAAAAAAATCAGAAACAATGGAACCACAGTCTTCTAAAATCACCATCAATAACACCAAATATGCACACAATGATATTCAATTAAATATCTGCACTGCTCTAGTTTATAGATTTCAGTGCAAAACCATTAATTCTTTCTTGTGGGTAGAGAAGGCACGCAAGAATCATAATGAGAATAAAGAATCCTGAAGCATATGAAACAAGGTTGGGGCATCTAAAATACCATTTCCATTAACAGAGTGTGACTGATCTCCTGCACTTGAAATGAAGATGCCCTGTAATAAGAAATCAGTAAGTTTAGAGAGACAACCAAGAAATTCATCATAAACAAACAAAATGATAAGTGCGTATGGACTTAAGAATATACCAACAACAATGTTATAATCATCCTACCTGCTGGCGAGATCGCTGCAGCTCTTGCTCTAATTGAGTAAGCTTCAGCCTGCTATTCTCCAATTGTTGGACATATGCCTTTATTCCGAGATGGTCAAAATATACAATCAAAATAGATAACACAAGAGAAACCAAATGAAAATTAAAACTTTTTGAAAAAAAAAAAAATCCTCTGAAAATGGTGAAAGAAACTTAGAATAATGGTCAGCCCATCATACAACTAGTATTAAAAAACAAAAGTTCAAAACATAGCCAACTTCGCAGCATTTATTTATTTATTTATTTATTTTAATAATTCTGAGGGGAGATTAGAAATAGGGCTGGGATACAGCTAGATGTAAATTAAATGCAAGGTAACAAAATTAAGCTTTAGTGCAAATAAATGTAATATAACATCCATTAACAATGCCAACTTGCCTCAATTTTTTTTAAGCTTAATTTCCTCTTATGGCGCATAGTGTCTACAGTGTGACAACTGCCCATGGTGCAATACGTGTGGCAAGTTTTGATGTAGCACAAATTCATGAAAATCATCATTGTCATAAATTTAAAAACTTAAAAATATCATATCATTAATTTTGAAAATATTTAAAATTATCATGTTGAGCCTTAAAAGTATTATTTTTTAAAATTATGAAAATATCATTGTCATAAATTTGAAAACTTAAAATTATCATATTATTATTATTTTTAATATGAAAAGTTATGATATTATAATTTAATATTGTTATCATCACATTATTTTTGTGCTTTAGTATTATTATTATTATGTAGTCATAATATTATAAGTTATATTCTTAAATAATAATTTATAATTTTATATAGTTGAAAATACATGCATCTCGTGTATTTTTTTTCTTATATTTCCATGACTTGAGAACCCTCTTGTAACGAAATTTTAAAACATGAAAGAGAACATCAACATAGGGTTGCCCATGCAAAGATAACTTCAAATTTAGGCTTGGGCGTCCCAAGCAACATTGGACGAAAAATATTTTTGAAAAGTGAATATGCATATCTACTTTAATAGTTTGGTGAGCCCCACAAATGTAAATTTGTAATATCCTAAATCGAACATGCCACTCCCATCAATAGGTGTAGAGGAGACGAAAGAGTTTTTTTCATCACCTGGAGTTGTGAAAGGATGAAGGCTCAAACTCGAGAAGTAGCGAAAGGGGGTAGCTTGGTAGGCGAAGGGTTGATTTCAAGAAGACGAGGGGATGAATGTAAATGAAGATCGGTTTCGTCAATTAGTTGACTGCACAGGAAGACAAAGGAGCAATAGTTCTATTGTCGTGCGAGAAAACAAAAGGGTTTCGCCCTATAAATCAGCGAGAGATGAAGGGGGATCAAAGAAAAAGATCAAGGAGAGGGCGCGAGCAGGTTTGTGTGCTGAGGGAGGGTCGAGAGGGTGCTATAGTCTCTAGTTTTGAATGTTGAATCACCTTCGACAAAATACTGCTGCAGAACTTTTGAGTTGTTTTAGTAGAAGAAAAATGGGCCATGAATATAAACAACATGCTGATCAATAGTCACCAATCAATATAAAAATACAAATTAAGCATTTAAATTAGTAATCATTCCCATAAAATGTAAGCGCAAACAAACGTTAATATAATAATTACCTAGTAAACTTTATAGCAAAAGCTATGAATATAATTCTCATATGAAATTTGGCACGGGCTATCGAGAGGACATGATAGCACCATCTATTTCTCGCATTCAAAGATGAATGACCAAGTCATGTACCGACATTTGATGAAGTTGATGAAAATGGGGAAAGTGAATTCACCATGTTCATATCTAAGAAGAACGGACATTTGATTGTGCATTCATCAATCCAATCTTTGAAGCAGTTGATTTTTCCAAGTATTTATGTCAAAGTGAATCAAAGTTAGTAATAGATTCAAATTCACGAAGGTGCAATTGGGTGCCCAAGGGAGCAAAATGAAACATGAGTGTCAAGAGTAAAATACAATAGAAATCACATCTCTCATTATTGATGATAGACACTAAGTCATGGATCTGCATTCGACTAGAATTAAATGGCTGGGTGATGGGCAATGTGTAGATCTAGCATAGAACTGAGAACTTATTTGAAAATAAAAATCTCTCCAAATCCGAATCAATTTTTGGCTAGGATCGAACTAAACTTGAGCCAAGTACAAGCCAAAGTTTTGGATCAATATGATTGGTAAACCCATTTCAAGCTGTTCCTTGATCAAATCAAATCAATTCACAATCAACTTGTAATATAAATAATATATGTCATGATCTATAATAAATATATGCATATATGGTTATCATAAATATGTATATTTGCACACATAATAATTTTAAGAAAAATGTTTTTGGGTCGACTAAATTCAAATTTGGGCTAACTTGAAATCAAACTTCTTCAAGCCAAGCCGACTTATCATTTGAGCACAAGCTAATTTTGAGCCTCCTAATGTTGTGGGCTCCAAAAATTTGCTCTTCGGCCTCTATGTGCCTTTTTTGTCAACAATGAGAGTTTTAACAAATTAGGTTCCAAGATAAATTTTCTGAAGATAAATTGAATTTTAGATAAGAAACTACCTAGATATTTCACCCTCATTTTGCCAGGAATTTATAATATGAGTTTTGGTTTCCCACAGGCGCTTGCACATATAATTCATTATCCTCTTGATAAGAAGAGAGAATTTCGATTAAAGCCGTTCATTAGATTGGCACAAAGTATTCAGCTTATAGTAGCAGCATCTTTCAGGGTTTGCAAATTGGATATTTAGAATTTGAAATTCACTATTGTGCACTTAATGTGTGTGATGGGGGAATGATGACAAGCCCGATTAAGATCCCATGGTACCGTCACCCCGAACTGTCTGGTCCTTAGTCTACCTAGTTAGAGGAGGTAGTCAACCAATTTAATCAAAGGATCCTTGTCGGCTATCATGGGTTATTTCATCCAAAGGTACCTTATAGACTTGGGGTGAATGTTTGTCTAAGGTAACAGATCTAATCAATCTTAGCTAACAGAGGATTTTATGCGCTATCAAGTATACCATATGATTCATTACTCAAGGGTTTAAAGTCATTGTGAAACATACATGCTCTAGCCATAACCGTAATATAGTAATGTCATTTTATGGTAAAACCACCCGGTTAAAGGGCCTCAATTATAATCATTTATATGTGGAGCTATTTGGTGGCAAAACCATCAGATAGAAGACATGTGTCACTTCCTTATTGACAAGAGATCGCTTGAGAATGAATTTTAGCTATACACCCAACACGACATTCGCTCTTAGTATGATAAGATTATTCTCAAATTTATTACTCCAATCAAACGGTTGCGTAGGACAAAGGTACCTTGTAGATTATGTACAAGCATTTCCGATTGATCCAAAGTTGAGGCAAATTTGACTACCATCCAGGCCCCCTCTAAATGGAGGCCTAATGTAGAATTAAATAATTTTATGGTTGTCTTACACGATGCCCTTTAACCATAACTTAAAAGGCTATGAATTTTTTCAACTTGTTTAAAAATCTTGAAAAACGTGGCAAGGATATGGAACATTCATATTAGTTAACATTGCCTTCAAAATCTGGGCAAAATTCTAGGAAGCTGCAATCATTCATTTGACAATTCCAACCACCTTTTGAAAAAAAAAAAAATGAGAAGGAAATTATGAATTTTTTTTTAAAATTCAACCAGATAAATGCAAATATTGAATATTCCTAGAAAATTTAAACCAAAACTGATTAGATAAGGTCATCTAGGGATGCATTTCAAGTTCACAATTGTGGAAAATAAGTTCATGAAAACTTGCTACCTTTTTTCTTAATCGGCTCTTCCTAGCAGCTTCGCGGTTCTGAGCAAGACGGCGAAGACTCTGAAAAAAAAAAAAAAGAGTTTGTGCATCAACTCATAATGTCTGTGCAAAATACAAGTAATGAACTTATATCATAGTAGGACATATTTCTGTCATTAATACCTTTTGATCCCCCGTTTTTCCTTTAGATTGGTCGCTCGAATCAGAAGTAACAGGAGCAACTGATTGAACTTGTTCCAGCTGAAGTTCAAATGAAGGGTTATAAATTATGCGGGTCTCCTTTAGCATTGAGATATAAGCACAACAGATGCATAATGGAAGTAAGACAACATGAAAAATGTAAAGCTTGCAAAAAAAAGAAGATAATATGTGAAATGATAGAAACACAATTATATGGCAAACATGAAAGATAAAGGCCATGGTATGCCTACAACATATATATTTGAGCATTAAATAATGAAAACTTACTGTTTCGGAATATCCTCCTCTCTTTACAACTTCCTGTTTTGGAATTAAATTTCTTTAGATTTTTACCAGGAAATTTAATCCGATGTTCTATACTAATTGGATGTTAAGATATTAAACTGCTATTGAATCTCTAAGAATTGCAACACTGCTACTACAGAGTTTTCTACTTTTAAGAGATCCCCACCCGAGCTTGCCATTAACACATTACACCATCATGACTGTGATCATTTAGTTAAGAATATTTAATTTCAACCATTTTAGACAATTACAGTAGATGATGCAATTGTAATTGTAATTATGATACGATAAATTTGAAACATTCAATATTACTTAAATGATGTCAGCTGAAGTTGTCTTTAACAACGTCCAATTCATTTGACATTACTTTAATGACACCTGACTTTTTCAGAAATTGGTCTAACAATAATTAATGCAATTGAATATTATTTTGGAATAGTGAAGGATTTAAATCATTAAGCTGAGACAAAATACCGAAGCCAACAAGAGTTCTATGGCAAAGTTTAGGTGAGAGTTACATATATGTTAATGGAAAATTTACTTGAAATTAATGAAAATATAGATGTAAGATAACAGTGCAGATTCATGTAATTGTTTATGTAATCTTAGGTGTCGCAATAAAGAAGCCTCTAAAGAAATAAAGAAATTTGTAAAGGATTTTAGCACGAAAAGAAGTAAAGTGTGTAATTATATTTATTTTATAACAGTTATATTTTTCTATTTTATTTCAATGCAATTATATAATACTTTATCATGGATTTGTACAGGTTAAATTTAAAAGTTATCTGTTATCATTGAATTGAGGAAAATCTAAACAATCAAAGTAATAATATGGTATATACAATTGTGAAAACTGTTGATACAAATATATATGTATATATATATATATATATGTATATATATATATATATATGTATATATATATATATATATATATGTATGCATTTAAAGGAAAATGAAAATAAATAAAATGAATCATGATCTGGAAATGGAAGGTATTGAAAGGAAAAAGGTATTTGCATGCAAATACAAAAGTACACCCCCTTACGGTACTGGTTGGGGACGCAACGTACCCGTGCACGATAAATAGAAATAGAAATGCTTGTACATTCATCGGTACAAAATTTAGATGGTGTTCATGTAATAAATGAACTGCTAAAAAATTAAATTTTAAAAAAATTGAAATTTTAAAAAAATTGAAACTTTGATAACATCTATATTAAATATTTATTTGTAAGTTAAATGAAACGTTTAATAAATAAGCATGACTATATGACTAATTATACGCATGCTTAAATGATATACTATAAACTATAATTGACCACTGAGTTTGTTATGAAAAACTCAAATTGTTAAATTGAAATTTTCAGGTAAATCTTCTATGGATTAGATGGCTGATCGAAATCATAACTAAGCTTACTTTTTCAAAAATACTGGACTAGTTATAAGGGTCGCTATGCTAGGAAAACTCAGCGTTTACCTACACTACATTCCCCTATGAGATCATCAGGAAAAAGCACTCCTCAGGCCAAAGTTCTTTTGATATCAGTAAAAAATAATTAAGGGAAGATTACACATGCATATATTCCTCAAATTTCCAACATCACATGTCATACATTATGTACAAATATTAAAATTTGGTCATGAAATAGATAGTACAAGTTTTTGTAAGAGCATGAGCATGAATAATAATATATTACTGAATCATTCCGTAATGTTAGGGAACCCAGCAAAAAGACAGAAACATACTCTTTGATTCTTTTCCTCAATGTCAACGTCAGTTGAATTATCAGTTCTCGGGCTAGCATCTGCTATTGAGGATTCACCCCAGCTATCTATAAACCCACTGGGAAGAGAACCAACGTTTGCTTTCTGGCCTTTATGCTGTTGCAAGGGGAGTGATCCAGTTGTATGTGCTGGCGGAAAGACAACCGCTGGCTACAAATAGATAATAGATCAATATTAACAAATGCATCAGAAATAAATTATCTGAAAATACAGTTCAAACATACTTTACTGAAGGAACCAAATTGTAGATGATCAGAAGTTATGAACTCGCCAATTGAACTTGAATTAAACAAATTAGCTGCGCATAAATATAGACCAATAACATAGTGTGAGGCAGCATGAGATTCTATTTACTACAGTGAAAATCATATAAATGGGATATCAAAACGTACTTCGTGCAGCATCTTCTATGCGAAAGCCCATAGGTTGCTCAAACGCGCCAAAGTCGGCAAATCGAGAAGTATGTGTACTGTTTCGTTCCATGCTACTTGAAAACAAAATTACAGAAGGATGAACTTTATTTAGCTAATATTGATGTGATGCGATGAAAGAGTTACACAATAATAAAAAAAGAGAATTAATCCAAGCTCAACAAATTATCTTTTCATGCGTCAAAGTTAAGTTGATTACAAGTAATTCGAGATGTTCAAATTGCTAGGCAAAGAAACGACGACAAGAGAGCTAAACCATTTAAGCAAATGCGAATGAAAACATAAAACAAAGGCTAGTAAATAAAATTCCCACCGTTAATACAAAGTTGTTCACACCTTGAAGCCCTTAACACTCTCTTCCTACGGAGACTAAGTTGAGCGGCGGAAGATTGTCCAAACTAGCATGGAGGTTGCCACTAAGATGGAGGTGCCAAGGAACGTTGCCGTGGAAGAGGATTTCGGAGACGGAGGAGGTACGGTAGATCGACCTTTGATAATCCAAGTGTAGACGGAGAAGTGTTCGTCAATGGAATCCACAAGCGTCGGCAAGATTCGGTCCAAGTATTCTTCGACTGTGTCGTCGAAGTCAAATCCGACGTCAAAGAATTGTGATCGCAAGATGTTGACTCTCCCGTTGCGATCGTATTCAAACCCGAAGTTCCACTCGGGTTCGTCCATGCATCCTTGATAGGGGTGGGGTGGTTGTTGCAAGGAAATCTCTAAATGGTGGAGGGAGTTGGTGGCGGCTTGGGAAGCCAAGGAGGAGGCCGGCGGTATAGAGGAAAGAAGGAGAGGGTTTGATGAAACTGAAATTAGTTTCAGTTTTGTGGAATTGGGAGGGAAAAGCTTAGGCTCTATTTTGAAATCCCCAAAATTAGGAGAGGATTAATTGCTCAATTAATGGGGGAGCCAAGGGAGGGGGGAGTCGGCGGTTTCATTAGGCTTAGGATTTGAAAATAGAAGGAAAAGCTGAGTAGGATTTCAGTTTTAGTGAAATTGGAGGGATTAGGGATGAAATTAGAATTTGAAATTCAAGTGAGGGAGGGGGAATTAAGGAGAATTAATGTGATCTCCTTGAATAGGGGGGGCCGGCGGCATCTATGAGGGAGAGAGAGGTGGTAGAGATTAGAAACTATTCCAATTTAGGATGATGACTAGGAAAATAATATCCTCATGAACCCAATTTCATTTTATGTGAAATAAGATTCAAGATTCAAAAACTTTCCAAAATTGGAAATTCCTAATTTGGAAATAATTTGAACTTGGAATTCCAATTTGAATATGGCTCTAAGAAAATTGGTGGTGGGAGGAGGGTGGAAGGGGAGAATACGAAAGAAGGGGCAAAGCCGGCGGTGGAGGTGGTCGGCCAAGTTGGTGGAGCCGGCGGGTGGGTCTTCTAGGCGACGGGGAGGAAGCAAGGAGCCGGCTTCTCTCCAAATGATGGTGTGGATGGTGTGCTCGTGGATGCGGAATAGAATTAGAGAACTAATACGAGGAGAACTCACAAAGAGATCCCATGATAAGAACTCACTAAGAGATCCTTGAACTCACAAAGAGATCATACAAGAGAAATTTCATTTATCAAATCACCAAATCTCATACAAGATACAATGGCCATATAAATAGGCTCCAAATAAAAGAAAAAGCAAAAGTCTAAAATGCCCCTTGGGGCTACAAGAGTAACTACTACCCACAGGGGTAAAATGGAAAAACTATGAAAATAAAAGCATAATATATGAAATGCCGGTACAAGTAAAATCAATAATAAAGACTCTCTATCATGGCCGTCGATCTCCGTGGCCGTCTCTGATAGACGCGCCGAAATCTCCTATCGATGACCTCATCATTCTCCCCGGGTGGGAGAGAACTCGACCCCGTCGAGTGCGTACTACGGAAGCTCTCATATAACTCCAGCAGGTCTGGGTCCAGTCTCTGTAGCTCCTCTCGATCGATCCACGTGTCCTCTGTCCCCGGAGTTCCTTCCCAATGGACTAAGTACCGTTGGCGTCCTCCATCATTTGTGGAAATAATCTCGTCATCCAGAATGGTTTCAATCTTTTCCGCTCTAGGTAAGTGGGGTAAATTGGGGAGTGGGGGAAAGCTAGGGATCTCACCAGGTGGGGTCACACAAGGCTCAATATGAAGTGGGTTGTTGGGGTTAAAATCAGGGCCCTCAAAGGCTACTATATCCTCAATATTAAAAGTGGGATTCATATTAAACCCTTCCGGGAGTTCCAGCACATAAGCATTATTGTTAACCTTCGCAAGTATTTTAAAGGGCCCGGCACTTCTTGCATGTAATTTCTTTACGGACCCAGGAGGAAAACGCTCCGGGCGGATCCGTACCATCACAAAATCTCCCACCTTGAATTCTTTAAATCTCCTTTTCTTATCAGCATGAATTTTATAATCAGTATTGCTTTGTTCAATTTTCTTTTTGATTTCATTGTGTAACTCATGCATATGAGATGCAAATGCAAATGCAGACTCAGATGTTCTAGTCCTAGGACTCATGGGAACCAGGTCAATGGGCTGAGTTGGCTGATAACCATACACAATCTCTGCAGGGCTGAGGCCAGTGGTTCGGTTTATAGAATTGTTATAAGCAAATTCGGCTATAGGAAGCTTTGAGTCCCAATTCCTAATGTTTTCTCCTACCAAAGTCCTTAAAAGATTCCCTAGGCTTCTATTGACAACCTCAGTTTGGCCATCGGTTTGGGGGTGAAACGCAGTAGAAAATTGGAGCTTAGTCCCCATTTTGTGCCACAGGGTCTTCCAAAAATAGCTTGTGAACTTAACGTCTCTATCAGACACGATTGTCTTAGGTAAACCATGGAGTCTTCGTTGAAGTAAATCTTTGCGATCCTAGAAGCATCGAAGGTTTTGGAGCAAGGAAGGAAATGTGCCATTTTGGAAAATCTATCAACGACCACAAAGACTGAATCATGTTTTTTTACAGTTTTGGGTAAGCCAAGGACGAAGTCCATACTCACATCTTGCCACGGGCCACTAGGTACGGGAAGTGGAGAGTAGAGTCCCGTATTCTGCTTCCGTTGTTTGGCCAACTGGCAAATGTGACATCGTTTTAAAAGTTTGCCCACATCGCGCTTGAGGCTGGGTCAGTAGAAACGATTTTCTAAAGCCGCAATAGTTTTAGCCTGTCCGAAGTGGCCAGCTAAACCTCCTGCATGTAACTCCCAAACAAGATACTCGCGAAGGGAGGTTTGTGGAATGCAGAGTTTTTGAGCCTTAAAAAGGTATCCATTTTCGACAATGAAATCATCTAATGTGTGTTCGCGTCCTGAGGCTAAGAGGGAATAGGTGTCGTTAAAATCGGGGCATTCTTTATAGTCTTCCTTAAGGCGTTCGAACCCGATAACTTCAGTCCTCATTTCTTGGGTAATCATCATTCTCCTACTAAGGGCATCCGCTGCTTTATTCTCCGTTCCGGCCTTATGCCTAATGGTGTAAGTGTATTCTTGTAAGAATTCAACCCAACGACCGTGGCGTGCATTGAGTTTCTTCTGCGAGTTAATGTACCTCAAGGCCTCATGATCCGAGAATATTACAAATTCTTGGGGTAATAGATAGTGCCTCCAATACCTAAGGGACTGAATGACCGCATAGAATTCTTTGTTGTAAGTAGAATACCTCTGACGAATGTCGTTCAACTTTTCACTAAAATACGCCACAGGATGTCCTTCTTGAGACAACACTCCTCCTATTCCAATTCCTGATGCGTCACAGGTTACCTCAAAAACCTTAGAGAAATCGGGTAGACGCATTACAGGGGCCTCGACCATCTTCTTCTTGATATCCTCGAAGGCCTTAGTGGCAGCTGGCGTCCAATGAAATTCGCCTTTCTTGAGGCAGTCAGTTATGGGTGCCACAATGGTACTAAAACTCCTAATAAACCTTCGATAGAAAGTGGCCAATCCGTGAAAACTCCGAACATCTCTTATAGTCTTAGGTTCAGGCCACTCATTTATCGCTCTAACTTTTTCTGGGTCGGCTGAAATTCCTCGAGAAGAAATGATGAATCCTAGGAAGGTAACACTGTCGGTGAGGAACACGCACTTCTGAGGGTTTGCATACAACTGCTCTTTCCTCAGAATTTCACACACTTGATTCAGGTGTTTTAAATGTTGATCTTCCGAGTTGCTATAAATTAAAATATCGTCAAAGTATACAACGACGAATTTTCCAAGGAAAGGTCGTAGGACCTGGGTCATGATTTGCATGAAGGTACTGGGAGCATTACTAAGGCCAAATGGCATAACCATCCACTCATACAACCCGTCTTTTGTCTTAAACGCCGTCTTCCATTCATCTCCAGGACGGATTCTAATTTGATGGTACCCGCTCTTAAGATCTATCTTGGAAAAGAGCGTGGCTCCGGTCATCATGTCCAACATGTCATCTAATCGGGGAATGGGAAACCTATACTTGACAGTAATTTTGTTGATAGCACGGCTATCAACACACATCCGCCATGATCCATCTTTTTTAGGAGTTAAAAGTGCTGGTACAGCGCACGGGCTAAGGCTCTCCTTAATGAATCCTCGTTGTAGGAGTTCATCGACTTGCTTCTTAAGTTTAGAATGTTCAGCAGGGTTCATACGGTAGTGGGGGAGGTTGGGTAGGGATGCTCCAGGCACTAAATCTATGGCGTGTTGTATGTCCCGGAGGGGTGGTAGTTGGTTAGGTAAGTCATCTGGGAATACATCAGCAAAACTCTCGAGGAGGGGCTTAACTTCCTCGGGGACTTGTTCTCTTTGGTCTTCTTCCACTTCTCTTGAGACAAGGGCATACATTGGCGTACCTTGGGCGATCTCAGTTTCCATTTCTTTCGCAGTTAAGAGGTGGAGTCCTTTATTTTGCTTGACCGGGGTAGGCTTGGTTTCGGTCTTGGAAGGTTTTGGCTGAGAGGGTATTAGCTTGATCTTCTTTCCATTATGTTCGAACACACAGGTGTTCGATCTCCCATAGATATGAACGTCATTGTCAAATAACCAAGGGCGACCCAGGATAATTTGTCCTACATCCATGGCCAAAACATCGCACCAAATCTTGTCTTGATATCCCACAAACTCTATGGGAATGAGGCTCCGATCTTTGATTTCTATGGTAGTAGAGTTGATCCAGGACACCTTATACGGATTTGGGTGAGGGGTCACTTTAAGGTTGAGCTTGGAAACCATAGCAGAGGAGACTGCATTGATACAACTTCCACTATCAACAATCACTTTGCAGCTCTTTTCTCCAATCTTAACAAATGTATGAAAAATGGAAGTCCGACGCCAGTCATCGTTTATCTTGGGCTGGGACAAAGCACATCTAACAACCTGAAGGGTAACGGGTTCTTCTTCCGTAAAGGAGTCTGTTACGCATAACATTGGACCGGTCCCAGCTGGACCGGTCCGGTTCTACGCCCGGCGGTCCAAAGCCGGGCGGAACCCGCCGATCGCGGAAGCAGCGGACGAAGGAGCGGGCTAGGGGGGTTTTGAGCGTTTCGTTGGAGGGAATTTTTGAATGATGAGGGTGTTTACGTAATTTGTATCTTTCCTTTTGCTTTAATTAGGGAGTTAAGAGAGAATTAGGGTTATCTTGAATTTGAGTTTTCTCTTTGAGATCTTGGTTTTGTTTTGGGCTCTTGGCTTCGCCGGAGACTTTGGAGAGTACGTTCTTCCTCTCGAATCGAAGAACAAATTGTATCTTTGCAATTTTATTCGTCTACTAATAAAATACTAGCCTTTGCTTGCATTGGATCTCAGTTTTCTCGCATTTCCTCACTGTTTTCCTGTGTAAAACTGCTGTCCACTGCTGGAGACAGCAGTTTTTTCCCTGGTTCCGCTTCAGTTTTGGCTAGGAATTACTTGATTTCGAGTATTTCCTATCAAATTGGTATCAGAGCATCGATTTGGGACCACCGGCGGCTGAAATTCTAAAATTTCAGCGAGTTTATCTTGTCCGGAAGAAGATTTTGGGAGATCCGTGAGGAGAGCAATGGCCGGAAAGAAGGTGGACGTCTTGGAAGGCGAGATCGGTCAATTGAAAACCGATTTGGAAGAAAAATTTTTTGAATTTCAAAATCAAATCACCACCAACAACGAAAGGTTGGAGGGAAAATTCACGGCCATGGAAGAGATGATGAAGAAATTACTGGAGATGAAGACTAATCCGACGGCGTCGGATGCAAGAGAGACTGTCGGCGACCATGGCGTAGGAGGAAATCCGAACCCGCCTCGGGGGAGGAGGAATCCGGCTGTGGAGATCCTGGAGGGAGACGACGACATGCCACCTCTAGAGCCACTTTCTAGAGAGGAGATGAGCATGGGAAAGGACCGTCGAGGTGCTGATTTTCAGCGTCGAGGTGCTGAATTTCAGCGTCGAGGTGCTGATTTCCAGCGTCAAGGCGGGGATTTTGAAAGCAGAAGGGGAGAATATGAGGGAAGTGCAGATTTTGGCGAGAGAAGAGAAGACTATCAGCGTCGAGGTGCTGAATTTCAGCGTCGAGGTGCTGATTTTGAAAGGGGAAGAGGGGATTATGACGAAGGACTCGGATACCAACGACGGAGGGAGGACCGGGACACTTGGGGAGCACCTCCTCTTCGAGGTATGGGAGGTTATGGAGAGTTCCGGGGTAACGGAAGGGATCCGAAGGTGAGGAAGTTGAAGATGCCCATCTTTGAGGGGGAAGATGGTCATGGCTGGATCTACAAGGTGGAGCGTTACTTTGCTGTCAACGGGTTGACAGATGATGAGAAGCTGACGGCAGCAGGATTGTGTCTGGAAGGGAAGGCGTTGGCTTGGTATCAATGGCGAGACAGGAGAGAGCCTATCAGGAACTGGAGAGAGTTCAAGGATTGTTTATTAGAACGTTTCCGAGCCGATGGGGGAGGAGACTTCTATGAACAGTTCTTTGCTCTGACTCAGGAGGGGACCGTGGCCGACTACCGGGACAAATTCGAGTACTTGGCTAGCCGTCTAGATCACATCTCTGAATCGGCCCTGGAAGGGAATTTCATGAAGGGGCTCAAACCGGAGATAAGAACAGCTGTCAGAGTGCTGGAGCCAAGGAACTTGGGAAAAGCCATGGAGCTTGCACAACTGGTGGAAGATCAGAAGAGATCAGAAAGAAGTGCTAGAGTCAACTACTCAGGAGGATCATACAAAATGACTACGGCTGTGTTACCCTCAAAAGGGGTAGCCCCAGGGAACCAGAGGGAGGTGCCCAAGGAGAAATCCGGTGTTGGAGGAAATGGGGGACAGTTCAAAAGATTGACCGACAAAGAGATGCAGGACAAAAGAGCAAAAGGGTTGTGCTTCAGATGTGATGAGAAGTACATGCCGGGGCATAGATGCAAGGACCGATCTCTTCAGGTTCTCCTCGTTTGTGAAGATGAGGAAGACGAAGAGAGAGGAGGGAATGACCCCGAGGTGGAGGAGGAGGAGAAGTTGCATCTGGACGTAGCAGAAGTCTCTCTGAACTCAGTAGTGGGACTCACTTCGAGTCACACTATGAAGGTGAAAGGAGAGATCTCTGGTCGTGAGGTTGTGGTGTTGATAGACAGTGGAGCGACACACAATTTCATTTCCACCCAGATTGTTGATGTGATGGGAATGGAGCTAGTGGATACCGGAGGTTACGGGGTAATGATGGGCACCGGAAAGGTGGAGATGGGACGAGGTGTCTGCCGAGGAGTGGTATTGAAGATTCAAGGGATCCTGGTAAAGGAAGACTTCCTTCCCTTGGAATTGGGGAGTACGGATGTCATCCTTGGGATGAAATGGCTGCAGACACTGGGAGAGACCAAAATCAATTGGGGAACACTAAAGATGGAGCTGGTGGTTGGTGGCAGGAAGAGAACGATTCAGGGTAATCCCGGGCTGACCAAAGCAGGGGTTTCTCTCAAATCCCTCATCAGAACCATTCATGAGGAAGGAGGAGGCTTCTTGGTAGAGTTACACCGCCTGGAAGGAGTCAGATTGGAGAAGGAAGGCAATGTTCCCTCTGCAGTACAACCACTCATACACCAGTTCAGCGAAGTTTTTCAACCGCCCCAGGGGTTACCTCCTCAGAGAGAGTTGGAGCATGCTATTACTCTGAAGGAAGGTGAGACTCCGATCAGCGTCCGTCCTTACCGCTATCCACAGATTCAGAAAGATGAGATTGAAAAGCTGATCCGGGAAATGCTGGAGGCAGAGATTATCAGACCCAGCAACAGCCCTTTCTCCAGTCCAGTCATCCTAGTTAAGAAGAAGGACGGGAGTTGGAGATTTTGTGTGGATTACAGGGCTCTGAATAAAGGCACTGTACCAGACAAGTTCCCAATTCCTGTGATTGATGAACTATTGGACGAGCTACATGGTGCAGTGATGTTCTCTAAGCTAGATCTAAAATCTGGCTACCATCATATTAGGATGAAGGAGACTGATGTTCCAAAGACAGCGTTCAGGACTCATGAAGGGCATTATGAATTTCTGGTAATGCCCTTTGGATTGACTAACGCTCCTGCAACCTTTCAGTCCCTGATGAATCGGATATTCAAGCAGCACCTTAGGAAGTTTGTCCTAGTCTTTTTCGATGACATCCTGGTGTACAGCAAGACTGTGGAGGAACACTGGGAGCATCTGAGAGTGGTATTGGAAGTGCTACAGGAGCACCAGTTGAAAGCCAACCTGAAGAAGTGCAGTTTTGCTCAGGCAAGTGTGGAATACTTGGGACATGTGGTATCACAAGAAGGAGTAGCAGCGGATCAAACTAAAATTGAAGCAATGCAGAAATGGCCGCTACCTAGGAACCTCAAGGAATTGAGGGGTTTTCTAGGATTGACGGGATACTACAGGAAGTTCGTGAAGGGATACAGTACCATTGCCTGGCCTTTGACTGAGCAGCTGAAGAAGGACAATTTTTGCTGGGGAGAGGCGGCCACTCAGGCATTCGAGAGATTGAAAGAGGCCATGACGACTGTCCCTGTTCTAACTCTTCCAAATTTTGAGCAGTCTTTTGTAGTAGAGACAGATGCCTCAGGATATGGGTTAGGGGCGGTGTTAATGCAGAATCACAGGCCAGTAGCGTACTTCAGTCAAGTGCTTTCAGCCAGAGCTAGATTGAAGTCAGTGTATGAAAGAGAGCTGATGGCCATTGTTTTGGCAATCCAAAAGTGGCGGCCATATCTCTTGGGAAGACACTTCATTGTACGGACCGATCAGAGGAGCTTGAAGTATTTGTTAGAGCAAAGGATGGTGACCGAAGAGCATCAGAGATGGTTATCCAAACTATTAGGCTATGATTTTGAAATCCACTATAAGCCTGGTTTGGAGAATAAAGCGGCCGACGCTTTATCCAGATGCGTTGGGGAGATTCAAGAGTTGGTTGTGTCAGCGCCATTGATAGTAGATTGGGGGGCCATCAAAGAAGAAAGTAGGCTGGACGAGGGACTGAAGAAGATCAGGGATGATCTAGAGAAGGACAAGGGTAGTCATCCGGGCTACTGTATTGAGGGCGAGAGACTATTGTATCAGGGGAGGTTTGTGATGCCACGAACTTCCATACACATTCCCCACTTGTTGCAAGAGTTTCATGGCAGTGCAGTTGGGGGACATTCGGGGGTTCAGAAGACTTACAGGAGGCTAGCATCCGAGCTCTACTGGAAGGGGATGCATAAAGATGTGGAGGAGATGGTGGCCAGGTGTGAAGTATGTCAGAGAAACAAGTACATGGCCATGGCTCCAGGAGGCTTACTACAACCATTGACGCTTCCGAACAGAGTTTGGGAGGAAGTATCCATGGATTTCATTGATGGCCTACCAAGATCTGAGGGGTTCACAGTCATTATGGTGGTGGTTGACAGGCTTAGTAAGTATGCACATTTTGTTCTCCTAAGACACCCATACACTGCAGTGTCAGTTGCTGCAGCTTTTATCAGGGAGGTGGTGAGACTACATGGGGTGCCTGAATCAATTGTGTCTGATCGAGACAAAGTGTTCCTCAGCCAGTTCTGGAGAGAGCTTTTCAGGATGCAGGGCACAGTTCTAAAGAGAAGTACAGCCTATCACCCACAGACAGATGGACAAACGGAGGTGGTAAATCGAAGCTTGGAGACCTATTTGAGGTGCTTTGTCTCGGAAACCCCACGATTGTGGGCAAAGTGGCTGCCATGGGCTGAGTATTGGTACAATACCTCATTCCATTCCGCTTCCCAGATGACCCCATTCAAGGTACTATATGGGAGAGACCCTCCGCACCTAGTGCACTATGGAAGAAAAAGCACACCAGTATCGTCTGTGGAACAGTACCTAGAGGAACGAGACAAGATACTGGAACAACTAAAGAGACATCTGCTGCGGGCACAACAAATCATGAAAAAACAGGCGGACTCACACAGGAGAGACATGCAGTTTGAAGTAGGAGAGAAGGTGTTTCTAAAACTACGACCCTACCGGCAGAGGACAGTGGCTAGAAGGCAGAGCGAGAAATTGGCACCGAGGTACTTTGGCCCTTATGAAGTGTTGGAGAGGATTGGAGCAGTGGCATACAGATTGAAGTTACCCCCCTCAGCCACTATACATCCAGTGTTCCATGTGTCTCAGTTGAGGAGAGCCATTGGGGAGCATGCAGTGAGTGTAGAACTACCAGCTACTATGACGGAGGACTTAGAAGTGGTTTTAGAACCACTAGAGCTTGCAGGAGTCCGAACAGATAAAATGGGCAACAAAGAAGTGCTGATCAAATGGAGAGGCCTCCCTGATTTCGACGCTACATGGGAGCCTTTTAAAAGAGTGAAGGAGCAATTTCCTTCTTTTCACCTTGAGGACAAGGTGAGTTTTTGGGAGGGGAGTAATGTTACGCATAACATTGGACCGGTCCCAGCTGGACCGGTCCGGTTCTACGCCCGGCGGTCCAAAGCCGGGCGGAACCCGCCGATCGCGGAAGCAGCGGACGAAGGAGCGGGCTAGGGGGGTTTTGAGCGTTTCGTTGGAGGGAATTTTTGAATGATGAGGGTGTTTACGTAATTTGTATCTTTCCTTTTGCTTTAATTAGGGAGTTAAGAGAGAATTAGGGTTATCTTGAATTTGAGTTTTCTCTTTGAGATCTTGGTTTTGTTTTGGGCTCTTGGCTTCGCCGGAGACTTTGGAGAGTACGTTCTTCCTCTCGAATCGAAGAACAAATTGTATCTTTGCAATTTTATTCGTCTACTAATAAAATACTAGCCTTTGCTTGCATTGGATCTCAGTTTTCTCGCATTTCCTCACTGTTTTCCTGTGTAAAACTGCTGTCCACTGCTGGAGACAGCAGTTTTTTCCCTGGTTCCGCTTCAGTTTTGGCTAGGAATTACTTGATTTCGAGTATTTCCTATCAGAGTCCTCTTCTTCCACATGGTGAACTAAATCAGTCTCAGGTTCTTCCTCGTCGTCATCAACCTCTTCTATTATGGTGACCTTATAGGGACTGGAACATTGCGAGGCGATGTGACCATACCCATGACAACTATAACATTTGGTTCCAGAATTGGGTTTTGGGGTGTCTCGTTCAGGTGCCTTTCCTTTAAGGTCGGGACGATGAGGGGCTGAACTGGCAGCGGGTCGGTTACCGGTCGAGTTGGGGGGTCGGTTTTGAGGCTGGCTGGTAGAAGAGCGATACGGGTTGGGTCGGGAGTCAACCTGCCTAGTGTGGGAATGGGTTTTGGATTCTTCTAGGTCAAGTACCAGGCTGCAAGCGGCCTCTAAAGTGTCTACTCCTCTAGCAAACAGTTCAGTCCTAAGGTCTTCTCTAAGGCCAGCTCTGAACATTGACAGGATTTGCGTAGGGGTGGCAGACTCCTCGCCGTTGCAACGAATCAGGAAATCGTCGAAGGCGGAGATGTAATCTTTAACAGGTTTGCTCCCCTGGGTTAGTCGATTCCACTTATCTAGGAGCTTAGGGTAGTAGGAAGGTGGTAAATATTTCCTCCTGAGTTCTTGCTTCATGGTCCTCCAGTCGTTTATCGGATGTTCTCCTCTAGATTCCCGCATGTTCTCCAAGTTGGTCCAGTAAAGGTTGGCTCGTCCCGTGAGTTTCATCTCAGCGAATCTGACTTTCTTTGCTTCAGATAAGTTATACCATTTAAAGTAACTATCCATCGCTTTAAGCCAATCTAGGAAAACTTGAGGGTCAAGGGTCCCGTCGTAGGTTGGGGCATCTATCCTAATGTTTTTCAGTAATTGAGCGTCGTTGTCTCTCCAAGGGTTATCATTCCTAGCGGGCTCTTGATGGGGTCGAGGGTGACGTTGGTAAGGGTCTTGAAAATGTCCGGGATCCCGCGGTTGTTCATGATCGGGTCGGTTGTCTTCGCCATAAGGTGAGTGGGGTCTTGAAGGCGTATAGATTGTAGGATTTCCATTGCGCTCGATATTATCTAATCGGTCACTCGTATGACGTCTAAAGTCAGCTAGATCGGTTTGAGTGTTGCGGATTTGCTGAGTAACAGTGCCTAGTTGTCCCAAAATAAGGTCCAGGGTGGCTTGGAGGTGTTGGGGCTCCATGGGTGAGAGCTAGGGGTTGCTAGGGATGAACTTGGGGAGGTGGACAGCAGCTAAGCACGCAGTGAGGAGTATCCTAAGGTTATAAAATGCTGCTGGAAGTTTCCGGACAGCAACCTAACATATGGTGGAACGCGTCGAGCAAGTTTAGGGTAGGATTCCTAGAGTGGACAGCAACTAGGACAGCTCTAAGGTCAAATATAAGTCTCAAACACGTGCAGATTTTGAATGGACAGCCACCACTCACGGCTGGGAAACTTATTCTAAGGGACTCCTAATGTGTGAACAGCACTTAGGACTTAAGTAGGTAACTCCCACGGACAGAATACACTGCAGGAATTAAAAGGCAGCAGCAAAAAACAAGTGTTTCTACTACCAAAACAGTGGAAAACAGTAGCAGGAAATAGAGGACAGCAGGGGTACTTCAAGCCGGAGTTGTTCCGGACACTTAGAACTCGACCAAACCAAAGACCAACACTAATATGCGAGCTAGAATGTCCTAATTCAGTTATATGCTTGCTGGAAATGTTAAAATGGAAACAAAAAACAGAGAAGTATAAGCTATCTAAGCAACGATATGCATGAACTTATTGAACTACCGCAAGAACTAAACCCTAGGATGCTTTCTATGCATGTTAAGCATGGTAACCATGCTCTGATACCACATGATGTGATGCGATGAAAGAGTTACACAATAATAAAAAAAGAGAATTAATCCAAGCTCAACAAATTATCTTTTCATGCGTCAAAGTTAAGTTGATTACAAGTAATTCGAGATGTTCAAATTGCTAGGCAAAGAAACGACGACAAGAGAGCTAAACCATTTAAGCAAATGCGAATGAAAACATAAAACAAAGGCTAGTAAATAAAATTCCCACCGTTAATACAAAGTTGTTCACACCTTGAAGCCCTTAACACTCTCTTCCTACGGAGACTAAGTTGAGCGGCGGAAGATTGTCCAAACTAGCATGGAGGTTGCCACTAAGATGGAGGTGCCAAGGAACGTTGCCGTGGAAGAGGATTTCGGAGACGGAGGAGGTACGGTAGATCGACCTTTGATAATCCAAGTGTAGACGGAGAAGTGTTCGTCAATGGAATCCACAAGCGTCGGCAAGATTCGGTCCAAGTATTCTTCGACTGTGTCGTCGAAGTCAAATCCGACGTCAAAGAATTGTGATCGCAAGATGTTGACTCTCCCGTTGCGATCGTATTCAAACCCGAAGTTCCACTCGGGTTCGTCCATGCATCCTTGATAGGGGTGGGGTGGTTGTTGCAAGGAAATCTCTAAATGGTGGAGGGAGTTGGTGGCGGCTTGGGAAGCCAAGGAGGAGGCCGGCGGTATAGAGGAAAGAAGGAGAGGGTTTGATGAAACTGAAATTAGTTTCAGTTTTGTGGAATTGGGAGGGAAAAGCTTAGGCTCTATTTTGAAATCCCCAAAATTAGGAGAGGATTAATTGCTCAATTAATGGGGGAGCCAAGGGAGGGGGGAGTCGGCGGTTTCATTAGGCTTAGGATTTGAAAATAGAAGGAAAAGCTGAGTAGGATTTCAGTTTTAGTGAAATTGGAGGGATCAGGGATGAAATTAGAATTTGAAATTCAAGTGAGGGAGGGGGAATTAAGGAGAATTAATGTGATCTCCTTGAATAGGGGGGGCCGGCGGCATCTATGAGGGAGAGAGAGGTGGTAGAGATTAGAAACTATTCCAATTTAGGATGATGACTAGGAAAATAATATCCTCATGAACCCAATTTCATTTTATGTGAAATAAGATTCAAGATTCAAAAACTTTCCAAAATTGGAAATTCCTAATTTGGAAATAATTTGAACTTGGAATTCCAATTTGAATATGGCTCTAAGAAAATTGGTGGTGGGAGGAGGGTGGAAGGGGAGAATACGAAAGAAGGGGCAAAGCCGGCGGTGGAGGTGGTCGGCCAAGTTGGTGGAGCCGGCGGGTGGGTCTTCTAGGCGACGGGGAGGAAGCAAGGGGCCGGCTTCTCTCCAAATGATGGTGTGGATGGTGTGCTCGTGGATGCGGAATAGAATTAGAGAACTAATACGAGGAGAACTCACAAAGAGATCCCATGATAAGAACTCACTAAGAGATCCTTGAACTCACAAAGAGATCATACAAGAGAAATTTCATTTATCAAATCACCAAATCTCATACAAGATACAATGGCCATATAAATAGGCTCCAAATAAAAGAAAAAGCAAAAGTCTAAAATGCCCCTTGGGGCTACAAGAGTAACTACTACCCACAGGGGTAAAATGGAAAAACTATGAAAATAAAAGCATAATATATGAAATGCCGGTACAAGTAAAATCAATAATAAAGACTCTCTATCATGGCCGTCGATCTCCGTGGCCGTCTCTGATAGACGCGCCGAAATCTCCTATCGATGACCTCATCAAATATAGTAGGAAAAACATAATGCCAATAACTAAACACAGTCTTTTGCCAATACTGCATAGGTTATTTGGCAACAAGCATTCAATCTTTTTCTACCTTGGATGATGGAACTAGATTGATACAAAACTCCAAGCATGGAAATCAGATAAACAAAGATCTCCTGTTATCTTCTTTCTTAACAAGAGCCACATAAGGATAAATGAATTTCCTCATTAATGAAAAGAGAATAAAAGATAGTGTGGTTGCTGGTTTGTGATAATACACAGCATGAAACTTCTGATAGATGTCTTAGTCCATGAAGCTTGGACACGATAATAGGATACTTACTATACATGATATCAAAGGATACAATGATATGGACATTGAAGAAGTAGGTTATGGGTATATCGCGATTTGATAAAAAATAGATGCATTAGGCACAGTACACATAATATTTATGAATACAAACATTTATTCCAGTCCACACATTTTAATATATATATATATATATATATATATATATATATATATTCAATGCCATATATACACACGAACTAATTTTGTAGTATTCTTGCCACTTAGTTCCATTTTAACCCTTTATGGTCATGTCCATGTAGATCTCCATTTCTGTTGTGAAATACATCCAATATGATCAAAATCTATGACACATGAGTATCACTTGATCTTGAATAATATGAATGATAGTTATCCATTCTAGATACTCAAATATTACCTCTCCTGTACTTAGTATTTATCATTTTTTTTTACTTAGTATTTATCATAATCCTGAAATATTGACTGATACTTAGATGAATTATGAATATACAATATGCATGCATCGGCCTATGCATATTTATGAACACAAACAACTATGCTAGTTGCATGCATTCAAGCACAAACAAATAAGATGGCCAAACAAACTAACGTATTCTATATCATACTATAATTATTTATGCGTATACAAACGGATAGATTATTATCATTTTCTATGGAATGTGTCATGTTTTTTCCAACAAGTTTACCTTTTCTTAATTTTCAACAACACAACGCCTCTTAATATACACCATGATTAATCGTGATGCATCTAAAAAAAACTTCACAATGAATTATCAAGACATACAGCTTATGTTAGCTTACTCCTAGACAATCCAAATAATAAGATGGGTGATTCATGAATTTAAAGATTTCCAAGTAAATACAATTTTAATATCGTGTATGCTATAGTATCTAAAATAATTTTAATGGGTTGGGTTTCAAAAAGAAAGGTGAAAAATAGTCATGGGCTTTGAAAAGTACACAAATTTTATCAAGGATTAGAGATAAATCATCTGGAGGCAGCATAAACAAATAATAAGCACTAACTAAAGATTTCATAGACATCTTCTATTCCTAGTTTGAGACTTCTCAGCTGACAAGAAGAGCAAATGGGATTAATTCCACTTATATTACTTATCATAGACATCTAAAATTGGGATGGAATTGGGAAAGTTTATTTAGGGAAAGAGAGCTAATTTGAATTCAGATTTATTAGGGAATTAGAAAATGTTTATTTAGAAAAATATGGCTGATTTGAATTCAGATTTGGGAGGGAATTAAAAAATATTTATTTAGGGAGAGAGGACTGATTTGAATTGAAATTTGAAAGGAAAGTAAGAAGGTTTATATAAGCATTAATTGGGTTGTTTTATTTTCATTATGTGAATTGTATTTTGTTGTAGTTTCCTTTGGAGTTATTCCTAGTAGCACCTAGAGTTTTTTGAGAGTCGATCTACCTCCCAAATAGTAGATCAACTTGCATCTTTGTTTGTTTTGACGATATAAAAACTTTCTTGTTGATTTTTGTTATGTTTTCTCTTCGTTATTATTGTTTTTACTATGGGTGTCAAAAATTGACATGACATGGAAACCCAACACAAACCCGTCCCGAAATTTTTGGGTTAGGGTCGTCCCGTTTGATGTTTCGGGTCAGGTCCAGGTCAACCTGACAACCCGATACTAACTCGTAATGACCCGCGCCATTTTGTTTAGGGAAAATGTAAGTATCCAGCGAGCAGGTGGGACTCGAGCAGCGAGCTGTCTCTTGTTATATGCTTATACTTTGTCTTGTTTCGCATTAAGGATTTAGGCATTTAGCGAATACTCGCTCGTTCTGTCTTCATCAGTTCGTCTATCTAGGATTTCTCTGTGGGAACTCTCCTCGCTTACATTCCGTCATATCCCTTCATCCCTCTTCTAATTCCTTCAGCTTATCGGCTTATATGTTGCTTAGTGGCTTCCTGCAATTGCATGTGTTCATAAACCATAAGTTCTCCTCTCTTGTTGGTCGTTCCATCCTCAACTCTAAAAAAAAATTACACTGTTTGTATCTCGTTTCTATTATGATTGTTTGCCCATGTAGAATAGGCGTGAAGCTCGCTCTAACAAGCTTAAGGTCCTTATTTTCCCTGAGGTATATTGGATTTTAAATTAACCAGATTTTCCTTGAGAGTTGCGTCAGGGCTTATTTAGATATGGGTTCTAGTTCCTA
Source organism: Dendrobium nobile (assembly GCA_022539455.1). Classification (NCBI taxonomy): domain Eukaryota; kingdom Viridiplantae; phylum Streptophyta; class Magnoliopsida; order Asparagales; family Orchidaceae; genus Dendrobium; species Dendrobium nobile. The sequence goes on along the minus strand of CM039726.1, from coordinate 66,162,509 downwards.
TAAGCACAAGTCATTATAGTAAACTACCCCTCATAACGCATTAGAAGAGCACTCTCGATTAAGGATGAAATATATTTAATTTGTGCATGAAGTGTAGATGTGCGTGCAACAGTGTATGAATGTTCTAAACCCTGATTGTAGGGGATGAAGGTAAAACCGATCAAGATCCCATAGTTCCATCATCCCGAAAATACTATAGGATTCAACATACCAATACTAATGACCATTGATCGTAGTGTCCAAAAAATCTAATTAACAGCCATGGGTTGCCTCCTCTTAGGGATTCTGAGTAGACTGAGGTGGATATATATATTAGTCATTTAATTTGGGTAGAGACTTATGGCTTTATTTAGAAGTTGCCCATAATTTAGGTTTGATTGGGTTTTACGACCCCAATTAGGAGTTTATCCGTAGGTTCAGATTTTGGTCGGGGCTTATGGCTTTCATTTGAAAGCAGCCCAAATAGCGGGTCTTACGTCCTCTATTAGATGTGGCACAAATAGTGATTTCTTACAACTTAGCCCTATCGACTAAGATGCCCAATGATTTTTGGATTTTTAGGTAGGTCATATGGCTTCTAAATTTAAAAGTTGCCTGATGACGGGTCTTACGACCTAGCCTTGTAAGCTAAGTGTCTTGTATGGTGGATCTTACAACATAGCTCTATAGACTAAGATGTTCATATGAAGGGTCTAAAGTTATGTTACTACCTAGACCCCTCAAAAGTCGGACTTCTGAATTCTATTAGAAGTTGCTGATGTGTTTCAAATGTCCATCACTTCACATAATGAATTTCTCTAGTGAAATAGTCACCAGTAGTATTCACCACTTCCATTAGAAGTGACCTATAAGGTTTAGGTTAGCGAGGATATAGCTTTACACACTTCACTATTTTGACAACAGTGTCAGCGCCATATTTTGCCAACTTTGTTTCAGTACTAGCATCCGGTCGTTGTTTTTTACACCTACTAGCCAGCAGTTGTTTTCTACTCTAACTTTCAGTAGTGCTTGTTATTTTGTGTTCGTAGTTTCTTTTCCTACTTTAGCACTATTGTTTATTCTTTACATGCTTTCCAGCACTTTGTTCTGTCTATAGTAGTTAGCTTTACTTGCTAGTTTTACTTTCCAGCAATAATTATGCATGCTTAGCTATAAATTTACATTATCAGTTACATTTAATACACTGTATTAATGCTACATTTGTTTGCTTGCAGGTAAGCAGTACTTGCAACAGCTTGGCGAGCTTTGTTTTGAGAGCCATCAGTTGTTTGGAGAGCTTTATTTTGAGAGGTTTAGCTTGTACTTAGGTTGGATAGTGGAAATATTTTATTTCTGCATTTTCTTTTATTTTGTTTTAATTGCATTAATTAATTAGATTAATTAAATAATTTTAATTTTAATTAAAGTTAAATTTTAAATTGCTCAACTCTCTCATTAAAATGCATTTTAAAATTATTCAATTAATTTTGATTTAATTATTAATTGGATTTAAATTTCATTTGCTCGATTAATTTGATTAAAACCTTAATTTTAATTAAAGTTTTGATTTATTAAAGTTTGATTTAAGTTAACATTTTAATTTTAAAATTGCATTTAAAATTATTTAATTATCAATTAAATTATTTTCTCAATTAAGTTTAATTAATTTTAATTTAATTATTAATTGAATTTAATATTCAATTTATTAAATGAGGCTTTATTTTAAAATTAATGAGTTTTAGTTAATTTTTTTAATTCCATTTTAAGTGGTTAATTAACTGATTACAAGTTTCTCTTTGAGATTTAAATTTAATTAGTTTTTTTTTTGTTACCAGTTTAAATTTAATTAGTTGATTTTGTTGGTTAAAAGATTTTAATTTTAAATTCATTAATTTAATTAATTAGTTAATAAATTGAATTAATATTCAATTGGATTTTTAATTAAAATTGTTTGATTATACATATATTTTAGTTAAGTTAATTAATTGAGTCAATTAATCATTTAGTTAATGAAGTTGGATTTTAATTTTATTAAAAGATTTCATTAATTAAGATAGTTTATTAGGATTTTAATAGTAATTTTAATTCCATCAAAATTTAAAGTCTAAGTTAATTAAAATTCTCCAACTCTCCAATTCGGCGGTCCCTCGACATAATTTTGAGAGTTTTACGGGGCAATTTCGGTAGCCTCCCAATGTCCCCTCCCCACGATGGGAGGTTATGGGAAGGCACTTGACCTTTTTGCTCGACTCAGGCGGATCAAATCAACAGCAAGGACTTCGGGGGAGCAAATCGACCCCGAAAATGGTCTTCGAGTCTTCAATCCACTCGGTCGAATCAGATCGACGGTCGAGGGCTTCGGGGGATCGTATCAACTCCGAGACTTCCTTCAATTTATGCAATGGTAATGGATTGATTTTATTTTCGTATATGTACTAGTAGCATTATTTTATTATAATACTATACTTATAACATTATATACTATTATATTAATGTTATATAATATAACCCATATAACAACAAGTGCAAATCCGCTTTACACGGAGAAATATACTAGATAGTCATATTAGCCATAGGGAGGTCGAGCAGATTCTTACGCATGGGCAAGAATTGCGGCAATCAACTAGACCAAAGCCACTGCCTTCCTCCAACTCCTTAGCATGTGAATGTCAACATCTGCATAGTTGGAGTAGGCATCTCTAACCACTCAATTGCATAAAGTATAAATTTTATAATTTCTAGTTTGGCAATAATGACCATTAATTATTAAGTTTTTCAATAAAATATGCAGGGAGATTTCTTTCTTCTATTACAAATGGGAAACTTGATCTAAAGCAAACCTCCAGCATGATCTTAAATAAATAATTTATCAACAATTCTATCCCCCCATGCTAGCCATCATCTAAACTAGCATGCCACACACAATGCCAATGCATTGTCACTGCAAACAGCTACCCACAGCAACATTCGGAGACATTATTACTCAAATTAATACCATCTAAAGATTATGTTAGAAGACAACAGCGATTATATGGCTATCTACTCTACCACACTTGGGCTAAATGTCGAAGTTATATTCTTGATGCGAGGTAAAGAAAAGTGAAATAATAAAATCCTATTTTATTTTTATTTTTCCTCAATTTGCCAATAACATCATAAAGGTTAGGCATCCAGCTTATTCTAAAAGCAAACAAAAAGTACAGTAAATTTATCTTGTGATCCTTAGTCTGAAAAAATAAAATCATACGCAACAATTCATATGTTAAGTTGGACACCTATGTGCAAAGCTTGAAAGAAGAGATGGATGATGGGTCCAAAGACTCATTTATTACAAAGCATTTTACAAAATAACTGGCAGTCAAACCTTCATATGTTAGACTTAACTCTAGAAGGATGGCCACCCTTGATTATCACAACAACATTTATTTTTTTTTTTCTCTCTCTCTCCATATATTTGGTACATTATGTCTTTTTACTCGAATTTTCAATGGAAGTGTTAGGCCCATATGTCCTTAAATTAAAACATTATATCCCCTCTGTAACTCAGCATACTAATGTAAAATCTTGAAAATAGTTCACTTGTAATTGATGCTTGTTTACATGGATGCTTGTCATTTAGCAATGAGATTTGACTGAATGGTCAGTTAATAATGCATTCAATAGAAAATTTGATGATTCCCACAGCTACTTTTTAATTTCAAAAAGATAAAAAAATATATTAATTTTGAATCAACTAAAATCTTAAACAGCTATGAATAATTTTAACTGCATTTCAATGTCTAAATCATTCTCATCTCACAGAAAAATTATTTTGTGCGAACGTCGAATCCTATCTGGAGACCAACCAGAATGCATCACATCACCCTGTGCTCGGTACCGTGGCTCGTATTGCTCGATACGGCGGCTCGGTATTGCTGATGTGGCGCATTCTGGTTGGTCTCCGGACGACGTTCTCCATCCGGTCTCCGCACAGAATAATTTCTCCATCTCACATACATGCATTCAAGCCAAATTAAAGAGTGATTTTTCCTATAGACATGTAAATAGAAAAGCAAAGGAAAATGTGTAATGACTTAAATCATGTTCAAATTCATTGCAACCTTGATAACAAAATAAATAAAAGAGCTTCAACAAGGCATTAATGGATTCTACTCTGCTTGTTTAGCAAGCTATCATCGACAAATGAATTAGTTCAAAGCATAAGAGCATGACTCCAACGACCTTTGTGCTTTAAAAAGCCGAACAACCCTGAAAATAAATCAATAGACCTCAACCCCTAACCCTGTAAAAAGTAAATCAATCAGGAACATTGGGAGAAAAGGAGGTCCTCCGATACATCACTAATAAGCCACAAGAGACAAAGCTCAAAAGATCAAACAACCGGCAGTCTAAACTGATCCAAGAACCCTAAAAATATAAAAAACAACAAACAAAAATTTAAACTTGCAATGTTTACTTGAACTCGCATTCTTCTCATGATAAACAAAGCGTAAGGAACAAGACGAAGGATTCTATAACTTACATGGCATGAGCCCTAGTCGAAGAAGAAACCTCTTCCAAGCCAGCCCTCACTCTCAGACGCTAAAGAAGCGATCTTTGCAGAAGAAAACTCAAACCTAAAAGAGTAGGAACTGGAAAGTGGAAGCCGTTGCTTCCTCTCTGCTTCCAAAAATCCGACTTTGACCTCACCATTGCTCTACCTGCTCCAAAGCTTTTTCTTCTCACTTCCTTTTTGTTTAAATTAAAGAAATAAAATTTCGGTGGTATTGCGGAAATTTTCAACTACTCACGCCTCAATGCTCGCGGGCCGCCCTCAGCGCTCCGATTTTTTTTTTTTTATTTTGTTTTTTTTTTTTGATTAATGGTATTGGGGCTCCAATTCCGGTTGTCGTTTTCCGGCCTCGCAATATCCTCTTTAGCCGTTTTGGTACTTAATTTTGGCCGAAGGATAAAGGGTTTTTTTTAATCACGTGCTTTAAATTGATTAGATCTATCTTTACGGTGTAGGAAAAGCTCAATCTCTCATAAAGAGAAAAAAATCATTAGGCTGTAATCGGTTCTTGGTCAACATTTACAAAATTTTCTATTAGACAAAATTAATTCAAATAAAAACTAACTTGGTTTTATAAATTTAAAATAACTTGATAGATGTAATTATATATGATATATTATCAAAAAATTTCATCAAATTATTAAGAAATTTGTCGCATATTACATGCCTCAAAATATCCAAAAATTAGCTTGATATTTTTCTTAAATTAAATTTGGGGATGAATCACACTTATTTTTTGGACTTCTATGTTATCTGAACTCTATTAAATATTTTTATGAAAGTTAGCTATATGAAAAATGATAATCATAACTTTATAAGGCTAATCGTGATATTCTTTACTAGCTTCAAATTTAAAAAAAAGGACTTGATCCTAAATATAATTTTCATGTTATTTTGCAAATATTTATATGTTGATTCAATTATGATTTCAATTAATTACATTGTTCCCTATAATATTGCATTTAATTTTTTATTTAAATTGTATGACTTTATGAACTTTATAGCTTATCAGTTTTCATACCGACTATTATTACAGAGAGGCAAGAAAAATGTTGAAGAAGAATAGTCTCATGCATTGAATATTTAGGTTTCTATTAAACATTGTTTACGAGTCTTCATATGAGATATGTAAACAAATAAATAGTGGCGATGTATTTTGATTGTCTTAGTGTCTCTATAATTACTTGTGTGATGCATGTGAGAATATTTAGATGTGTCAGTTTATTCAGAACATATGTGGTAATGTAATTGGAGTAAATATATATATGTATAAGAAATGCTTAAAAATATTATATTTTGGGAATTATGAATGTATTTCTCTGTGACACTCTGCATTACTAGTAGAGGTATTTTGAGATGTTACAAAAGTTGTATCAGAGCAAAGAATTAAGATTCTTAGAATTTAATTATGGTAGCTTAAGAAAATTTACTTGTATAAAAAAAGAGAAATGAATCTTATTGAATTATTACAGAGCCTAGGAGAGAAAGTTATGCTTCTAAGTTCGTAATAAGTCTAACTTTCGATCTTATTTATAAATAGCATATAAAAGTAATATGTTAATATGTGTGCATGATTGTATAACTATAAAATTTATGATATAATACATTGCATATATAATGGCTGAAATGGTACATTAGGGGACTAATAATCAGTCATCTTAGTATGACAAGACACCAAAGTTCCTTAAAATATTGCATCAATAGAATGTATTACAATCTTAGTGGACAATGTACTAGTGGTGTTTAATCCTGCTATTGTAATGTCAGAGAATATGATGCAAATGCAGACAATGAATATGATGGAAAAGATGCAGTCTCAGGTAGGACTTGCAACACCTAGTGTTCCATCTTTAATTATCCCAATTACTCTTACAACTCCTAGTAGCAGTGCAAATATAAATGCATGTGCTCTTGTTAATACTAAAGTAGATAAGCATTTAAAACTTCTTCAAAGTTTAAAGCTACCTTTATTTAAAAGAGGAGTATATGCAAGAACTTCTAAGGATTGGATAATCATAATTGAGAAAATTTTAAATGTGATGAAATATCTTGGGGATAGACATGTATCCATTCCAATTCTCATGTTGGAAGGTGAGGGAGAACGATGGTGAAAAGGTCAACATTTGAAACAATTCAATGGTAGAGCTGAAGAATTTATAACTTTAGAGGAATTTGAACAAGTCTTCAGGGAGTAGTATGTTTCTCCTTCGGCAAGGCAAGCAATGCAAGAGAGTTTTGTCAACTTAAAGTAAGGAGCCAAGACTTTTATTCAGTATAAATTCGAGTTTACATTTTTATCAAAATATGCGCCACAACATTTCAGTACTCCTACTAAAAAATATTATAGAATTTTTAAGGGCCTTAGAGATTCATTAAGTTAACCTTTAATTCCATTACACAAAAAATAAAAGGAGCGGCGGAATGTCCTAATTTGAGCTTTAGCCATATTTTTTTTCAAATAGTTTAATTGAAACTCACATCATTATTTACATTAAGAAATATGTCTAAATACTTTTTGTTCAATGTCTTACATAATTTATGCATCTATAACAGTATTGCATGATTGAAGATAATTATTTAGTAACATTTTTTATTAGAAAATAAGATCATACTATGAAAATTAGTAGCATTTGCATAGTATTGAAGCTTAAGACAAAAAAGTATCAATGGATTTGATGTTCAACAACTTAACTTATTATTTATATTAGACTAGTTCACTTTGATAACTAATTTAATATGCACAAAAATTTAATAACTCATTAATTAATTATATTTTTGTTCATTTTCAAATTAATAGTTAAGAAACTAAGGCTTCGTTTGGGGCGGCTTTTTTACTGCTTTCTAAAATGGAGTTTTAGTACAAATTTTTTTTATTTTTGTACTAAAATTCCGTTTTAAAAAGCAATAAAAAAGCCGTCTCAAACGAAGCCTAAGTCTTAACGACTCCTATTGATAATGGAATTTATTAGTTAAGTTGTTATTTATTTTGAAATTTCTCACTCCTCAGCAATTGGCTCATTGATAGATTTTTTTTTTAATTTTGAAATTTATAACATTAAATTGAAGTAACAAAAATTCAATCACAAAGTTTTGATAACTTCTAAAAGTCTATAAATTAATTAGCTATTTGGGATAACATTTTATTATTACTTTTTAAAATAGTATTTGATTTCTATTTTTAGATGTTTTTTTATTTTTATTTAAAAAAATAAATAAATCAAATAGTTTTAAAATTCTCAAAATAATTTTGAGTTTTTAAATATTTTTAGACCAGTTGCCATAATATTAAATAAAAATAAAATTATTTTTATTTAATACATTAAATTTATTTTAAATATAAATAAAATTAAAGCATTAAATAAAGATGATTGCACCCTGGTCACAAAGTGGGGGCAAAATTGGCAGAAGAATTGCAAATTAGGGGCCCACTTTCCCAAACAGCATAACTATATGTTTGAATTACGGTACTGCCACTTGACTTAACAATTACCTGTCAACGACGGAATCCGCGGGAAAGGATCTGAGCCGTTGGGATGATGGTAAGGACGTTGTTGGGGCGGCGGTGGGGTCCAGTTTTGAAAAGAGCAGAGAGAATGACACGTGTAGCATGGAACGTCTTAAATTTTTACTCTATTTAAGAATATTTTTTTATTAATTACTCTGATGATTATATTTGTATACATTCTTTATCTAACAATATAAACTTATGGCCAGAAATAAATTTTTGGTTCCGTTTAAGGCTCCGCTCAGAACGAATTTTTATTGCTTTTTTAAATAATTTTTTATACTAAACAGGTGCTTTAAGGAATTATATATATATAACGGGGATATCTATCCGCTGCCACCCTCAAAAGAGGCATTGACAGCGTAATTAATCTGTCAGTGGACCTACCAGAAACCAATCCCACAGGTGCTCAATTCTATTGATCTAATACCATCTGAAATAAAATTTCTTGTAGATTAATGTTTCATTTGGGACGGCTTTTTTACTACATTCTTAAAGCAACTTTTTAGTATAAAATTTTAATATTTAGACAAGAAAGATGCTTTAAGAGGCAATAAGAAAGCCGTAAAAAAAAAAGCCTAAGGCTTTGTTCGGGACCGCTTTTTATTGCTTTATAAAGTAGTATTTTAATACAAAATTTTAATTTTTGAGCTAAAAAACTGCTTTAAGTAACAGTAAAAAAGCCATCCTAAATGAAGTCTTAAGCTTCGTTTGGGACAGTTTTCTTATTGCTTTTTAAAACAACTTTTTAGTATAAAAAAATTATTTGTTGTACAACAAAGCTGTTTTTAGAAGCAATAATAAAACCTAAATCTCTTGATTTTATCATATTATGGCATAATTATGTACATACGAGCGTAGCATCCTTTCTTTTTCTTCTGATGTGAGATTTGATTTATTCCTACTCCCATCTTCAGATTGCTCTCTTCGAATTCGAGATACAATAGTGGGGTTATCTAACTATTTGCTTCATTTAAGGTTAGTGCGCTGTAGAATTTCAATATTGCGGTGTGGATAATTGCAAATTCAACCATATTTGGTGGCTTTGATTCAACATGATGATGATTATGTAGCTTTATTTTGGGTTCATAGGATTCTAGTTGAACTCAGAATTGCTCGAGCTCTTGGGTTCTTTTTTTTTAACTTTGATGATTGAATATTGCATCGGTCCCTTCGCATCAATCCTTGATTTCATTGAAAATCAAATATAGGCTTCCTTTGAGATAACTTCTTTATTGCTTTCTAAAACAGCTTTCTAAAACACAATTTTCTAATTCAAAGAAAAAAGTACAAAAAATATCAACAAAAATGTCCCAATCAATTAGAAAAGATAAAAATTTAGACAAATGGTAGATCGCTTGCATTGAAATAAATAACCCATAAAACAAGCAATTACAGAAATTAAGAACAAACTCGGAGATAGTTCAACTTTTTTTCAGAAGAAAAATGGTAGAGGAAGCTACCTTCCAATATTCGCTCTAGGAGAAATACGTACAAAGTCTGAATGAGAAGAACCATCTGGATTTGCTGAGTATTTGCAAATACTCAACAAATACTCGGCAAATATTCAATTGTGAAAATTTACTGAGTATTTGTTGAGTACACTCACGGATTTTGTGAGTATTTGCAGATTTGCTAAGTCTTTATTGAGTATTTATTGAGTATTTATAAATATTCAGCAAATTCAGATGGTTCTCCCATCCGAATTCTGCACATAATAATTTATCCTGTTCAAGAGAGAACCTTCAACATGAACATGGTTCGTGAATTGCAGTACGAATCAGCTCTTCCACGGTCCAGAAAGTGAACTCTTCATCAGGAATCCGGAGCTCATTCCAATAGTCTTCCTCTTTCAAATCTACCACTAATGCTGTTTTGTTGAAGCTCTTTCTACTTTCTGTAGGTCGGCCCCTTGCTACAGATGCCTATAAAGCTTCACAGAATCAAATTACTAGACTTGCTAACTAACAAATAGTTCATTAAAGGAAAGTTGTCAAAAAATTCCAGAGCATCTTATCTCTAAATATTAAGTATATTAGTTACCCCGTATATGATACAACTAAAAAAAACACACACTATGGATTTGGTTAAAGAAACAGATCATTATCTTTTTTTGTTGTCATAAGACCATGGCTGTCTATTTAACGAATGATTTATAATTGTTGAAGGAAAAGAAAATCAATGCACCTACCCCAAGGATAAAGGCTAGTTGTGCATCACATAGTATGCATTAGGGGATAGAGATGAAGGCTTCATTTGGGAGGGCTTTTTTTTTATTTCTTAAAGCAACTTTCTAGTACAAGAATTAAAATTTTTGCACTAAAAGGCTGCTTTAAGAAGCAGAAAGGAAGCTGTCCAAAAGAAGCCGAAGACTACTCTGAATGAACTGACCCAATGGTGCTGATCAAGCTCAAAATGCCAGAATCTCCAATCTCCGGATTCCTCCCCATCAATGCGAACAGAGATGTTGGTCCAGTTATTATGATTAAACTCCAACCTATGCAACCCAAATCCAAGGCCAGCACCTATTGCTTTAACGAATGCCTCCTTGAGGGACCAATACCTATATTATAAAGTATAAAATATAATATGAGACCTAAAACTAATGAACCATGCGATATGCAAATTTAGATTATAGAATAGATCAAGCAAGAGGTTATAAAATGAACAACATAATGTCAGAGTGAAATGCATTTCTCGTTTTTTTTATGAACCATGCGATATTGCAACTGATATATGTAGCTAAAAATATGTAATTGAAAAACCACAAACTTGGAAACCAGGCTACAAATGATTAAGGCTTCGTTTGGGACAGCTTTTTTATTACTTCTTAAAGCAAGTTCTTAGCACAAAAATTAAGAAGCTGCTTAATTTTTGTACTAGAAAGCTGCTTAAGAAGCATAAAGAAAACCGTCCCAAACAAAGCCTAAATTATAAATGTTTCATACCTGCAAAATGTGGCCAACGAATCAAAAGGGTTGTCAGTTTTCATTATGTCCCTCCATTCGAGAGTGGTGAAATGTGATGAAAAATTATTAATGAAATCGAGTCCAGCTTCCTTGTTTGGAGTGGAATCAGAAACAATATCAAAGCCCACCAAGTAAGACGGTTCTGATGCTATGCCAACATAATTCCCATGATGTGATGCATTGAAGTTGAAATTGGGGAAGAATGCGCCATCTGAATTTGTCTACAATTATTTAAAGACAAATTATCAACATGGACATTAAATTGAAGATAACAATCTCTTCAATGCCAAAGAAGATAAATGCATAAGAATTTGTTCCTTTAGAAAACACCACAGCTGACGGTACTCGAAGTGCCTGATCAAATTGAGTAGCAAAAGATCTGGGCAGCTACATTACATCTTTTCTCCAGAGTAACCGCCTTTTGGGTTTCACCATGAATTTCTTTGTTTGGCATGCTCGTTGTAATCATTATAACAAGACCAACAAGAAAAAAACAATAATAATAAAAAAGAATTCCTGCATAGGCGTGGAATAATCTACTCCATACAGGCCAATCAGGAACCCTCTGGTTATCTTCTACCAAGGCCACACCACCCATCTATGTGACAGAGATCCCAACCTATGTTGCAATAGTTCCAGGAGTAATTACTGTTCCAAAAAATTTCACTTTTCCCAGAGTTTTTTGGCTATTTCTTTGGATCCTTTTAAAGTTTCTTCGCTTTTTTTCTAAGAAACTGCATTCATAACGGGTCTTCTCCTGTAATCACTGGGATGAAATTGTTTTGTTTGGCTGGATATTGTCTGCCAAAACTTTAAAGTGATGTTCCCTTTCTGAAAACTTTTTTCCACCCCAATCCATTCATGCATTATGTATGGGCTGAGCAAGTAATACTTCTAGCCATAAATAGAATCATTTAATCAGCATGAGCGCAAGAAAGAAGCATGCCACTGAAATCCTATTTAGTAGTTTTTTGGTTGCCTGCAAAGGGAGTGTAAAGTATTCAAAATGCAAGGGTTTTGATAATATTGGCGTTTGGTTTGAAGTAAAAAAAAAATGCAATGTAAAATTTTGATGTATTTGGAATTCAGCATCAAGTACATTTTTTGTGTATTTGGAATTCCTCCGATTTGGGCGAGTTCCAAATGCACCAGAAATTCATTGCAATTTCCACCGCCACTCATTGGCCGCCGACAACCACACGGCACCTCCTACCACTACCCAACGTCGTTGGCCACAGCCACCCACCACCGACTGCCACCTGCCGTCGGCCACCAATGTCGACCATCACAATCACCAGTCGCCAATGTCAGTCACCGACCACCACCTTTTTGCACTTTACAGTATATTCATTTTACTTTAAAAAAAAAAAAAAAAAACTCATGCATTCCTTTTACAGCCATTCAAACAACTCTAACATATTTCTTTTACACTGCATTCCTTTTTCAAGCAACCAAATAGCCCTTTACTATCATCTGCACATTCCTAAGAATAAAGATTTGAAAATTATGGGCTTTTCGCTTCAACGATGACAACAACAACAACAAGCCTTTATCCAACTACATGAAGTCGGCTAAATGAATCCTTTTTTTCTCCATTGCACACTATAAAGAGTCAAATTACCATTTAAAGTGATTTATCTCTACTTTTCTTAACATAAGATGGATCTAATACATCTACTCTCCTAGTAAGGTCATCAAAAGGCCAACGTTTTATGTGACCAAATCATATAAAGTGACTCTCTCTAATCTTATCTTCTAATGAAACTACTTCAACCTTTTCATGTATACCCTCATTTCACATTCTGTCTCTAAATGTAAAGCCACTCATTCACCTAAAAATCCTCATCTTTGCAACACTTGCTCAATTTTATGTTTATCTTTTAATGGCGAACATTCTACGCCATAAAGCATTGCAAGTTCACCACCATCTTATAAAATTTTCCCTTAGGTTTGAGGGTGTGCTTTTCTATTACATAACAAATATGATGCATTCCTCCACTTCAACCATACAACTTGAATCCTATTAATAATATCCCCATCTATTTCACCATCGTTTTAAATAATAGACTCAAGATATTTAAAAAGAGCACTCTTTTTAATGACTTGATCACTCAATGTTACAATCTCACAATTAGATATATTACTACTAAAATTACACTCAATGTATTTAATTTTAGATCTACCCAAATGAAAACCTTTATACTCAAAGGTTGACCTCTATAATTAAAGTTTTTCATTAACTCCACTCTAGTCTTATCAACAAGAATATTATCAATAAAAAGCATACACCAAGGTACATCCTCTTGAAAATGTTTAACAAGAACATCCATTACTAAAGCAAAAAGATATGGGCTTAGAACTGAACCTTGATGTAATCCCACTAAAATAGGAAAATACTTGGTCAAACTGCCTTTGTAATTGAACGTAAGTAATAGCACTTGTAGACATATCCTATAAGACCCAATTTGATCAGGTGTGTGCTACATTAGGATCAATTTAACAATACACCGAAATTTCAACTTTCACAAAATTTACAATTTTAATTTCATTGTATTTTACTCGTCGAATGAAGCAATTCAGCATATAAAACTATAAGTCAAATTGTGAAGAATTGAAAGCTACGGAATTAAATCCCATTTACATTTTTTTGTAGGAAAAAAAAAAAAGGATTACTGTTTAAAAATAAAGTTTACTGTAGCCAAGGGTTGCATTGTGATGGTTATTTGAAACATGAGTGATCATGGGAAGGCTAGAAGGTTAAGGGAAGAAGAAAGAAGAATCTGGGGAGGAAGAGGAGGAAAAGAGAAAGGAGATAAGAAATTTATTTTGTGTATATAAGGACTTATATGGTTAGTGTATTTAACATTTCTAATTTAACAACTTATGTTATTCTTAAAAATAGGAACCAACATACTTCTCCACACATCTTATATATTATTAGTCTTCAAAATAATATTAAAAATTTTAGTAAGACAAGAAATTCCTTGATCTCCTAAGCATTTCCACACTTCTATTGGAATATCACCGTATCTTATTGTTTTCCACACTTCATTTTCTTTAAACTCTCTCTAACATTGGTTTTACTAATATGATGATAAAAACAAAGATTTTTATTTTCATTTAAAGTGCTAAGATCATTAAAGTCAATCATATTTTCTCAACATTCATTAAAAAGTTAATCACAATATCTCATCCACGAATGTTAAATATCATCTTCTAAGTAAAGTACTTTTTAATCTCCATCCTTAATGCTCTTCACATAAAATAATTTTTTGATTCTCTTATATCTTTGTTTAGTTAACTTATACATACATCTTTCGTCCTCTTGAGTGTCTAATATATTATATAAATTACTAAAACCTAAATTCGTTGCATCATATATTGTTTTCTTAAAACCCCTACATGCCGCTCTATATATTTCCTAATTTTTTAATATTTTACATCTAAACTAAACTTTATAACAGCTTCTTATTTTTTATCCTATCTTGCAGATTTTATTCCACCACCAATTATTTTTACTATTATAAGCTTTTCCTTTTGATTCTTCAAGAAAGTGCTTTGTAACATTATTAAAATTACTAACCATTTTTTCTCACATAACATTAGCTTCTTTATGAACAACTCAAATATTAAAATTTTGCATCACTCTCAATAATACTCTTATTAGTGTTCTTTAAATACCCCCTTCTAATCCTAGGATAATATTTTACTTTATTTTTTATTTTCGACCCTTTCAACTTAAAATCTAAAACTAATAAACGATGCTAGGTACAAAAAGATTTACTGAGCATGAATTTACAATTCTTGCAATCTAAATGATTAATTTTTTTATAATAAAATAATCAATTCAAGTTTTACTATTTTTATTCTTGTAAGTCATGAGATACTCCTCTTTTTTCTTAAAAAAATATTAGCAATTACAAAATTATAAGCTCGAGCAAAATTTAATAATGGTCCTACCATATTCATTAACAGATCCAAATTCATAGCCACTATAAATACTTTTAAAATATTTTATCATTCTACCATAAATCTCCTTTAATAAAAATAGTTTCTTTAAGAGATATTATTTCTATTAATTTTTCTAAGTTATTCTAAAATTTTATTTTTGAACACATATACAAACCGATTTAATGAGTATAAGCACTTATAATATTAATAATATTGGCATCAAAAATAATATTTAAAGCCATAATTTTATTTTTCAAATATATTAAGTTCTACAACATAATCCTTTAAACTCTTATCTATAATCAAACCGACACCATTTCAAGTATGACTACTACCTGAACACCAAAGTTTAAATCCTAAATTATCCATCTCCTTAGCATTTTTCCCAACCCATTTAGTTTCCTAAATACATAGAAAATTTATCTTCTTCTAAATCATATATATGTATGTATACATACATATATATGTATGTATATATATGTATATATGAGCACCTATGTTCTAAGTTCATATCATAATTCTAATTTCATGGGTTAGTTTCTTTGCCCACATCCATCCATGATGTGTGAACATTTGCTTATTAAACATTGCAAATGGGTGTTGGTGTTGTGGCCCTAGTATAATTTTTTCTTCGGTTATTATTGAATCATTGGCATCAATTTCCTTTTATCGACCATAAATAACTCTTAAAAACCATCGACAAATATCTCAATTTTGAGTATTGCAACTTTAATATCAGCGTGTTGATGAGCAATACAACAATAAAGGGAGATATTTTATAGTCTTAATGGTAAAAGGAAAATCAAAGAAAGAGCTGTTTGGTGACATAGGCGTTACAGCCATGGTGTTAATGCACTGCTCCGCTGTTAGGGTTATTGACTAGATTCCATTCAAGCAGAAACAATCCAATGAAGTTACTAATCACAATGTAAATGCTTTTAAAATTTGTAAAAATCTGCTGTATCAAGTTGGAAAGGACCAATTGTCTCAATCCCACTAATTATTTCTAGATTTAGATGCTATACAAGTAAAAGGAGCTAAAATAAATCACCAGTAGCTTGCATATACAGCACTTCTATTGTCCAGATTTTGCAGATCAGTTCAGCCAAACATAATTAAACATAAGCTTAAGAAACAATCATACCAGGTAAGGTTTTCCCTCAACTGTTCGGTTTATTAATATTTTGTCAATCGGGATGCCGAAGGCATCATGAACGAGTGTGTATTGAAGCAACCGACTAACAAATGCCCTTTTCCTGTCTTCAAACCTAATAAATCTAATGCAGACTATATGTAAGAAGATAGATATAATTGGTTGTATTACACAAATATGAAAATGCCTCAAAAACAACAACGGAAATGGCGTGAAGAAAATTCTCAGACCATAAAATAAACTGACAAGTTTTGCTCCTAGGGCAGTCGGAAATGTGCTCTACAAAACTAAGAAATCCGCTGGATTCAATTTGGTTGGTTTTAATAAAAAAACAAGATGGGTTTTTAGCTCAGACATAATTATTTTGTTTTCCCACACAAAATAAGTAAAAAAGAAGTCACAAATGAGATTACCTTCAACCAAATAAAAGATGTAAAATTCATAGATTAGCTCTAACCGAATGAATTTAGTTGATTTAAGAATTACAATATTCTAAACAACCATAGTTTAATAATTCCTTAAATATGCACGCGACCAAACAAACCCTTAAACAATTTAGAAAGAAGTAGTGAAAAACCAGAACAATCCACATGTAGATTTCATACTTAAATGTATCCATGGCAATAACAAGGCTTGTGCAAATGGAGTTGATACAAGTATTTTGCACAAAACTTTGCAAATGCTAGTTTGACTATAATGATACTCTGCTCATTTAAAAAAAATATTAGACTCATTTAACAATAGATATCCAATATTAAGAGATCCCTTCTGAAAATTTTGTAATATCTTTTCTATAACCTTTTTCATTTACGTGTACAGGTATATCACATCCCCAGTCAGTACCATAAGGGGGTGTGCTCCATCAGTCAACATGCACATACAAGCATACTATATAAATCATATCAATTATCTTTTTAATATCATTTCAATAACTTTCTATAATGCATATGCTGAAACTATCAAATAATTCAATATGACCATTCAAAAAAAAGAAATGCCAAAATTTTATCAAAAATATTAACTAACCAATATCATCTAATTCAATGAACTTGAAATAAAAAAAATAACATCATTACTATAAAATAAAAGCATGAGTGATTACTCATAGTAAAAAATCACCTTGAACTTATGAAATACGCTGCTTCCCTTTTTACTTCTTATTCCAATAACGATAGATTTAAAACTTATAAAAGATCACTTCATTAAATTTAATTAATTATTTGTTTTAAATTTTCTTTAACTTAATATTTCAAAACTTCTTCTCTTTTTAAATATATTTTAATTCTTAAAAATAATCATAGCATATTTCACTAATTAGGATTTCTTTTATTATTAAATTTTAAAATACATGTTGTTCGTTCTCTCTTTCTCTTTCTAAAAGTGGCTAATTAAAGCCTCTAATTGCTCTCACGTTAATTGATTTCTAAAATGTTTATAACAATTAAAATCTCATATATCAAAATTTACACACATACTTTCTATTTCTCCTATTCTATATTTTTATTTGATTCATATTTTTATATTATTAATATGTCATTTATCACTAATCAATTAATTCCTTATTTGCATAATTTATTTCCTAATTAGCATTTTCAATTAAAATTCATATTTTATTTAAATATCTTAATCTCTCAAACTTACTCTCTCTCTAATTTTTTGCTTTTAAAATCTTAAATTTAAATTTGATTATTATTATTTCTATATGTGATAAAATATCTCATTTCCTATGCAATTTATCTCACAAAAACTTCCCTTCCTTTCTTGAAATTCTTCCTTATTCCTCCGTCGAACTAAAGTTTATATCACTTGGACTCTTCCAACATAAAAATCAAAATAATTTTTCTTATTATTTCTTCAACTAAAGAAATGAGAAATAAAAGTATATAACATCAAATTAAATCACTTATTTTTCCTTAAGAAGGAATTCCAAAAATCCAAAATTTTCTTATCTCTTTTTCAGATTTCCCTTTAATATAACTTGTCTTTTCTTAGGATTAATCACAATAGGGAAAAAAACAAAAGATTAAAAAAAAAAACTTACTTCCTTCTTCTTCCTCTCAACCGCCTCTCACGACAGAACACCCCTCTCTCCCATTTTCTTCTACAGGAATGAATGAAACTAATATTTCTCATGTGAGGAGTTGTTCTTTTCACTCCCTCACGCATTTATCCATTAAAAAAGTGAAAGAAACTATCAAATGGACGTATATACGCTCGTGGCGACCGCTCGGGTCATGTTTCTGCTCTTGGTTCTGCTCGGTGCTACAGTACAGAGCCAGTTCTGTTGAACCTGATAAGTCCAGTTCTAACAATCTCCCCTACTTAAAAAAATTTCGTCCTCAAAATTTACTTATAACTTATAGTTATATAAGCAAATAACATCTTCAATTTTATTCAACATAAACTTCAGCATTGGATGCATAACTGAATAAAACTAAGCATCTGATATAACATAACAAGATAACCTGATAAACCCAAAATATCTAATATAGCATAACAAGTTATTATATTAAAGACTTTTCATTCATCTTTATTAACATATACATATTCATTAGGCTCCTGTTAAGTCAAAGCATAAACTTGAGGTTGAACATTCTGCATGGATTGATTGAATTGATTTTGTGCTGAAGCTAAAACTAACGGTTCTATCATCTTTGTTTACCAAAATTCTTCTGTGAAGGTGCTTCACATGATTTCATCTCATCAGAAGTCCTGACCCAACCTAGGACAATATTTTGCAATGTGTCCAGGCTGACGACACCAGTAGCAAATGTTGGATCCCATCAGACATTCACCCTTGTGTAATTTGCCACACTTAGCACAAGCTTCCATAACTTTACTGACAGTCGCACTGCTAAAACCACTAGGATTAAACTTGGGCTTCTTCCTATTTGTTTCTTCAATTTGATTACTTTGGATATCTTCTTCAACATTCTTCCTTTTATGCTGGTCCTTTCTTTTCTGAGTGATTTGAAAGTCAATCTCCATCATTCTAGCTCTTTCCACCAACACTGAATAATCTTCAATTCCTAAAGGTACTAAAGGTTGTCTAATTGCATCCTTTAGACCGGATAGGAATCTATAACATTTTTCTTCTACTGTTGCAATCAACTGTGGTGCATATCTAGACAATGTTGTAAATTTCGCTTCATATTGCATCACTGATTTGTCTCCTTGAATCAAACTTATAAAGTTATCCTGCATTTGCTGACATAGGTACGAACCATTGTCTGAAAAGTTTTACAAAGTCTTCCCAATTAACCAATGTATTTGGAATATCTCCTAACTTGTCTTCGCGTTGCCCTCTCAACCACCTTTTTGCTTCTTCATCCAAGGCAAAAGTAACGAGTGACACTTTTGTCTCGTCAGGACACGACATCATATCCAATATATCATTCATACGAAGCAACCAATTTTCAGCCTCAATTGGTCCCTCATTACCTTTGAATAGAGGCGGTCGCATGTCCTGAAATAACTTTAGATATTTATCAGCTCCAACATCAGACTGTGATCTTGATTCCTGAAGCAGCTGGGTCATAGTCGTCATCATCTGGGTGATGGTGTTGGTGTTTATAGTCACTTCAGGTGGTACTTCTTCTCTTCCCATATTTATGCTAGTTACGTCCCCTTCATCATCCGTATACCCGATATATTTATAAATTAATTAATTCTAAAATTTAATAGAATATTTAAATTATTCTAAAATAAGTTCATAAATCATTCATAGGGCTCTAGCATTATGATTCACATGCCTAAGATACTCATTGTGCTCTGATACCACTTTTATCACGACCCGACCCAAATGTTCGAATTAACAAGGTGGGAATAAGCGATCGGACGGTGATTTAAATGTTCATTTTCTCAATCTATCTCCAATATACTGAAAGAGCCACTAAATTTAAAAAATATAAATTGATATAAAAATGACTTAAATACCTTTCTTCCGGTGTGCCGCGTCTATGGTACATATTTTCACCTCTTCTATTCATTTTGATTATACTAAATTATACTTGAAAATGTTAGAACAACGAAGAGTAAGCTACAGTTTAGTGAGTAAAACATACTTCTAAACTACAGTAACTCAAGTCAATTAGAATAGTATGTATGATCCCTTTTTCATTTCACATCATAAGATAATTACATTTAATTATATCATTTCATCAAGACTTTCAATGTTATACATAACTTAAATATATATCATCTATAACATATCTATATTCATATCTTTTTTCATTTCTCATAAATAACATTCGTCACAAGAGTTACCTACTAATTTAATACCATTGAAGGTACTCCTTTTTATTTCTTTTTTTTTCATAACCTTTTTAATTTACGTGCACGAGTACATTACATCCCCAGTCAGTACCATAAGGGGATGTGCTCCATCAGTTAACATACATACAAGTATACTATATAAATCATATCAATTACCTTCTTAATATCATTTCATTAACTTCATATAATGCATATGCTGAAACTATCAAATAATTCAATATGACCATTTAAAAATGAGAAATGCTAAAATTTTACAATAACCATTAACTAATCATATTCAATTAAATTAATGAACTTGAAATAAAGAAAAAAAATACTATTACTATAAAATAAAAGCATGAGTACTCATCTCGAACTTAGGAAATGCATTGCTTCCCTTTTTACTCCTTATTCCAATAAAGGTAGATTTAAAACCAATGAAAGATCACTTCATTAAATTTAATTAATTATTTGCTCTAAACTTTCTCTAACTTAATATTTCAAAACTTCTTCTCTTTTTAAATATATTTTAATTCTTAAAAATAATCATAGAGTATTTAATTAATTAAGATTTATTTTATTATTAAATTTTAAAATACATGTTGTTCGCTCTCCCTTTCTCTTTCTCAAAGTAGCTAATTAAAGCCTCTAATTGCTCTCACATTAATTGATTTCTAAAATATTTATAATAATTAAAATCTCATATATTAAAATTTACACACATACTTTCTATTTATCCTACTCTATAATTTTATTTAATTCATATTTTCTAAATTATTTATATGTCATTTATCACTAATCATTTAATTCTTTATTTGCATAATTAATTTCCTAATTAGCATTTTCAATTAAAATCCATATTTTATTTAAATATCTTAATTACTCAAACTTACTCTCCCTCTAATTATTTGCTTTTAAAATATTAAATTTAAATTTTATTATTAGTATTTCTATATTTAATAAAATATCTCATTTCCTATATAATTTCTCTCACCAAAACTTCCCTTTCTTAAAATTATTCTGTTCTCCTCCATCGAACTAAAGTTTATATCACTTGGATTCTTCAAACATAAAAATCAAAATTAATTTTTCTTACTATTTTTTCAACTAAAGAAACAAGAAATGAAAGTATATAACCTCAAATTAAATCACTTATTTTCCTTAGGAAGGAATTCCAAAAATCCAAATTCTTCCTCTATTTTACAGATTTCCCTTTAATATAACTTGTCTTTTCTTAGGATTCATCACAAAAGAAAAAAAATGCTAAAAGAAATGAATTTTAAAAAAAAAAACTTTCTTCTTCTTCCTCTCAGCTGGCTCTCACGACAGAACACCCCATCTCTCTCTCTCTCTCTCTCTCTCTCTCTCTCTCTCTCTCTCTCTCTCTCTCTCTCTCTCTCTCTCTCTCTCTCTCTCTCTCGCGTTTTCTTCTACATGAATGAATGAAACAGATATTTCTCACGTGAGGAGTTGCTCTTTTTCACTCCCTCACACGTTTATCCATTAAAAGAGTGAAAAAACTATCAAATGGACGTGTATATGCCAGCGCCAACTGCTCGGGTCATGTTTCTGCGCTCGGTTCCGCTCTGTGCTATAGTACAGATCCGATTCTGCTGAACCTAATAAGTCCGGTTCTCACAATTTAAAAGAAGATATTAGAAACACAAAAGACTTAAGATTTTTAGTAGAAAAAACACTATGTATATAATTTTAGATAATATAATATTTATAATTATTAGTTAAAATGGAGAATTGCCTTATAAATTTTATGCAATGAAAGGAATGACATGCAGATTTGAAAGTAAATAATATAAACTTTTAATTAGGTTAGTGCTATTGTATGAATTCAAGTGACCAAGACAAAATCAATAACAAATAAGTTGATTGTAACAAAACTGATAAAATTAATATGGATGTATGTTAAAATGAGAAATAATATCAAAATTGATGTTTGTCTCCATACCAAAATTGATAACATTAGATATTATGAAACATTACACATAAGAGATCTTTTTTTGGTCATCTCTTCAGCTCCTTACCATTGTTGGCTATTAAAAGCATCCCAAGGTTGATTGTATCTGACGAACATTGGCCATTTCTTCTTCTTCTTTCTTTGTACATAATGCACTTACCATGAATTAATTTATATCTATTATTTCCATGATTGCTATTAGATTGATTGTAAGGCATTCTTCTATTAGGCCTACGGTTAAGATCCGCTATTGTTGGCCAAGCTGTGGAAGGTAATGTGACAGAATTGGTAGTAGAGGTTAAAAATCGATTTAGTTGATTGCTTACCCTAGCTTTTTATTGAATTTTTAACGATACGGACGACAACAAATTTGAATCTTGATACGGCATCACAAAATTAGCTTAATCGGGCACGAATCTCGAGGCAAAAGCTAGTTGGAAACTTCAAAAATTAATTCCGGGAGCACCCAAACTCCGATTTCAGCGAGCTTATAGTCAAACTGAGCGTCTCGGAAATACGAACCCAACGACACCAAGATCAACCCAATCCGAGCCCAAATAAGTCAAAATCAATCAAGGACCCGAAGCGCTGTTGGAAGGTTCAAACCGCAATTTGAGTTACCAAACGGTCTCCGATTTTAACGAGCTTATGCTCGAATCGAACGGTTCGACGAGACGAATCCAACAAGCCCAAGATCACCGAATTCCGACATCATTAAGGCCTCCAAATGTTCAACGAACGGTGCACGATCGAAGGGTTCAATATCGGTCGTCCATTCAAACCACTCCCAATTCGCCCCTGATCTCACGCCTATTTACGGGCTATGCCACTCCAGAAAAACTATAAATAGAGCCCTCATTCTACACAAAGGGGAAAAAAGTGAAGAGAGAGAAGAAGATGAGAAGGAGGAGAAGGAAGAAGCTCCTCCTCGACCACCGCCGGAGCTCTTCCTGCCGCTTGAAGACGCCGGAACTCTGCCGGATTTTCGGGAAACGCCGGGAATTTGCAGAACTTTGTAACTTTGTGAGAAGTTGATTGTAAATTGATCGTCTTGATTTGTATGACGGATCAACCCTTGTACTTTAAACAAATACTAGTGGAACTTTGCAACTGGGCGAGGCCCCGTTGGTTTTTTCCCTCTTTCGGGTTTTCCACGTAAAAACCTTGGTGTTCACTTCTCTTTTCTGCTTGTGTGATGAATACTCATACAACGTTAGGACGCAAATTTACAAACTCTACCGCCGCGTATATTCTAGCACGCAACAAATCTTATCCTTGCCTGGCCAATTGTGATGCTGGGTTAGTCAGGACAAGGTGTTAGGGAAAGAAGAACATCAAGAATATTTCAGGTTTTCTCTACTAGAATAAGCACAAGAATCATTTTGCCAGTCGCTACCCCAAATAGGATTGAACCTGTTTCTCTGGTAAGTCTACGGACAGCGGAGTTATTTCAACATCGGCGGCTCTGTGTTCTGATATAAAAGCCTAAAAGCCCCCAATTCCCCATTTGCATATCAAATAAATAAATCTATTTTTAAAAAAACCCTCTAACATTTCCATACTAGAGTTCTTGCAAGAACCTTCTTTAATTGTCCCTACTTACCAAAGCGAGAAAATCATTATCCTTGTTTCCCAAAAAACAGAAAACTGCAGAGATTCACCAAAAAAAGCTTAAAAAGATTGTTGTTTTCACGTAGAGGCCAAACTACTATGAGGTCTACACAAATTCCTCAAAAAAATAGCAGCCTCAAAGAGACATAAAGGTCCAGTATTCAAAATTCAAAGGTTCAAACGTTACAAGGCAATCCATGCCATGAGTAAGACAAATTGACGGCTAATAATGACAGAAAAAAAAAACAACCTGTTGATGGAAGAACGCTCATGCGATGGAAGGAAAGAGACGAGAGACAAGAAGTGATCCTCGGAAGGGTTCCAGTGGGAAATATTCACAATCCATCTTCTCTCCCCTTTCTCCATTTCAAGAGTAACGGGAAAATGCAGGCCCTAAGAAGCGTCACCAAGTTCTAAATTGCTAGGACGCGATGCCGTGCAATGTTATTGGCTTTGGGTTGGGGCAAATTATTAGCTCCGCCGGACCTAAATTTTCCTGGAGTGCACTTTTATTATGTTTTTGATGAATTAAAAAAAAAACATCTAATAAAAATTGTATATTTGCTGCTATTTTGTTATCTTTTTTCTGGGTATTTGAAAAGCACAACAAAATAATAGCAAATATTTAAAGAGCAAGATATTTGTTGCACTTTTGATGCGCTTTTGCTTTTTTTTTTTGCAAATACTCAAAAAAAGTAACTAAAATGCAATTAAAATTGTGTATTAGCTGCTCTTTTTCAAAAATATATCAAAAGTGCAGTAAAAGCGTACTAAAAGTGCAGGGAATCCGGACGAAAATTTAGGTCCGGTGACCGGACCTAATAATTTGCCATGGGTTGGCGTGCATTTGGACTGGCTAAAGTTATTTGGAAGAATTTAAAATACATAATTAAATATGGCATATTATTATTATTATTATTGTTGCGTCCCGGAGTATTCGCGGTAGTAGAGAAAAATAAAGTTTAGCGTCTTAGCATTGTACGAAGATCTAGCACGCAATCAGATAAGAGAGGGGTGCAGTATTCACTAAAGACACCAAAATTTTTACGTGGAAAACCCCTAGAAAAAAGAGGGAAAACCACGGGGCTTAGCCCAGTTTGAATGAATCCACTGGTATTGCAGTTGATTACAAATGAGACCCTTCATTGTGGGAACACCTTATCTTGATGTACATCTTATAAAGTACATTACATAATGAGAATACAAAGAATCACTGATAATGTGTTTGTTTGGTATGAATGACTGTAGTCGGTGGGCGACGTAAGTCGAAAGTACTGTAGTCGACAGGAGACGGAGGTCGGAAGGACTGTAGTCGGTGGGCGACGTAAGTCTTAAAGAACGTAGTCGGCGGGCGATGAAGGTCGAAAGGACTGTAGTCGGCGGGCAAGGTAAGTCAGAAGGACCGTAGTCGGCGGGCGACGAAGGTCGGAAGGACTGTAGTTGCTGGGAGATATAAGTCGGAAGGACCGTAGTCGACGGGCGACGGAGGTCGGAAGGACTGTAGTTTGCGGGCGACGTAAGTCGGAAGGACTGTAGTCAGCGGGCAACGGAGGTTGGAAGGACTGTAGTTGGCGGGCAACGGAGGTTGGAAGGACTGTAATCGGCGGGCGACGTAAGTCGGAAGGACCGCAGTCTACAGGTGATCGAGGTCGGAAGGACAGTAGTCGGCAGACGACGTAAGTCGGAAGGACCGTAGTCGGTCGGAGACGGAGGTCGAAAAGACTGTAGTCGGCGGGCGACGGTGGTCGGAAGGACTATAGTCGGTGGACGACATAAGTCGGAATGACGACGTCAGGTAGAAGTCCAGCGATGGATAGAAATCCAGCATTAGATAGATATCCAGTAAAAGTTCGATAACATGCAGAAGTCCGGCATTGAGTAGAAACTTCGTGACGAGCGAAGGTCCAGCGTCTGGTAGAAGTCTGACTTCAGTTGGCGGCCGAAGAGAACTCCGACAATAGATGGTATTCGGGCAGAACTCTGGCATCTCTTGAAAGTCGGGCGGAACTTCGGCGATGGCGAGAAGGATTTTCTTATAACTATTCTATGTGTGTGTTGGATCTTTATCAAAGTTAATATGTTATACTCTTTATCTCAAACACCACAAAATATTACATCACACAAATAGATAAAGAATAATTTGAATAAGTTTTGAACTAGATTCAAACATATTTGAATATTGATTCAACCTATTTTTTGACGCTCTGCCAAATTTTACGTTCATGTTTCTATCAAAATGGCTTCAATTTTCATATATACTTTCTTCCCCATAATTAATATATAACATATAAATAATTGAAGAGTTACTTTGATCATATGCACATAAATATTATTTAAAAATTAAAAATATTTACTCATGGTTATAAAATTTCAATTAAACTACTTTATCCCTTTTAACTACATTGTGATCTAGATGTCTTATATAAGAAGAATTAAATTTTCCGTTGAAAGAACGAAGAAATCAACGATGACTAGAAGAGGAAGCAAAAGAATGTGTAAGGGGGAACTAGAAATGTTGTTTTACTATGTTTCAAGCAGGGGCGGATCCAGCTTCTTTTTTTAGGATGGGCAAAAAAATTTTTTTTGGTAGGGGATGGGCAAAAATGATTATGATTGATAAAATTATGGAAAAAAATTTTTTTGAGAGGAGGCAAAATACTCAAAATATTCCTAAAAATACCCTCTAAAATTTTTTTAAAAAAAATTTGAGGGTGGGCATTTGCCCCCCCTCACTATTATGGGGATCCGCCCATGGTTTCAAGCAAGATATAGTTCTACATGGATATAGGTATTGTAAGGACATTTTTTGTAAAAAAAATAATATATGGGATAATTGGCCAAATAAAAATATAAGAGGGGTGCATGTGGATTTTGAAACATATAAATTCACTTTTTTTTTATAATTAGTAATTTGTTTATGTGAAAAGAATATAAATTTTAACTGAATATTTATATATTATTTGCATCTTAAAATAAATTTAATTTAAATTTACTCATGCCAAAATGGTAGTTAGAAACCAAGGGGTTATTTAGTAGTGGGATTTAATATAAATCATGCTAAATTTTAGAAAAGTCATTTTAAATCCTACAATTTTAAATCCCTTTTTTACTTTATTTCATCAAATTATTTGACTTTTTTACTCTCTTTAAAATTATTAATAATCATACATCTTTTTCTTAATTATTTCATAATCAAGTTATTTTTTTAAAATAACCCTTCATTGAATTCAGTTTTACAAAATTACTAAAATCCACCGAGGGCAAATTATTAGGTCCGGTCACTGGACCAGAGATAGGTCCATATATCAATAAAATATTATTTATGTTAAGCACGTCAAAAGCACAGTCAAATCGCACCTAAAATGCAGATAAATATAGTCAAAATACAGTCAAAACGTAAATAAAGCACGATCAAAATGTACTTAAAATACAGTCAAAATATAGTAAAAAAGCACAGTCAAGTTTTTATTGAGCTAATAATTTGCCCGACGGAGGACAATGAAACCGCGCGCCGCAGAGGACACAAACCAATGTTCTCGAAAGCTTTACACAGAGCCGGAGAGTTCGCAACGGCGACCGCGAACGCCATCGCTCGCCGGAACCTGGTGAGGTCCGGCGGAGGGGTGTCGACGGAGACGGCTGACGTGGTAGTGATAGGCGCCGGTGTCGTCGGGCTTGCGGTGGCGCGAGAGTTCGCGCTCAAGGGGCGAGATGTCCTCGTGGTGGAGGCGGCCACGACCTTCGGCACTGGGACAAGCTCTCGGAACAGCGAAGTCATCCACGCTGGGATTTACTATCCGCCCCAATCCCTCAAGGTACCACACTTTCAACTAGGGTTCTTAAAACCTGTTCATTTATTTGCTTACAAAATCCCTTTGGAAAGCACGGGAAAATTTACTAATTTCAAAAACTATATAAGAATTTACCGCTATTTTTCCGTCATATATATAAATGAATTTAAAACTTAGACAAATATTTCTGTTATTAATAAGCTCTTGAATTGGAGAAATTTTAGAGTTTTCAGCGAATAAAACTTTTCCCCAAATTCTCGACAAAAAAAGCAGCGAATAAGATGGAGCATGCTTTTGATGTCATTCAAATTTCACAGAAAAGAGGATGACAGAAAGTTCACAGGATAGTGCAGATTTTGCAAGGTTGGATGAACTGGAACCCAATTTGGAGTTTTGGACGAAGGAGCTGTAGATATAAACTTATCTGTAAATTTTTACAGATTATCATGCATTCTTCTTTTTTCTATTCTTCATGCATGATCATGTTGTTTTCGCCGATATACTTCAGGCATGATACTGTTGATCTCGCCATTTTTTTAAAGAAATTTTAAATATTTGGCATTAATTTAGAAATATCTAAAATGCATGTGAAATTTTTGTTGAGATAATTGTTCTCAATGATTTATGTTATCTTTCCACATTGTGTACAAGATTGAACAAGATTGTTGACAATGTGCACAATCTTTCAAACTGTGCAATGTTTAGAGGCTATGTACAGTTGTACACATTGGGCACAAACTCCAAATTTTTTACAACGATGCACAGTGTTGAAGCTTGTACAAGCTGTGCACAGTTTTTACATGATGTTCACACTGTGCACATCCTGTACACAGTGTACAAGCTGTACACACTTGTACACACTGTGTACAAGTTGTACACACAAGGAGCTACACTTTCTACGTTGTGTTTATAGATTTCTACATTGTTGTACAAAGTGACTAAACATGTACATAGCATGTTTTTTTTCCATTCTATCTCAGGAAGTTTACAACTGTGAGAAGGAGACATACGAGATGTACTGCATATATGTACATAATGCTGGCTTTAGTGTTCGTTGTCCGAGTTTGTCACTCCTCTCCCCTCCTCTCTCACACACAGGTTAAACATAGGTTCTCCATCTACTTTCCCTTTCTCTCTTTATCTCTCTAGGTCTCTTCCCATCTCCACCTCTTTTAAATTTAAAGGAATGAAAGCTCTACATCTCCTTATGACTTTTCTTAGCTTTCATTATCAATCATATTTCTTTTATCTGTAATAATTTATTGAGCATGAATGTATAACCGGATAGATAACTATCAAGGATATCATGTGGCAATAAATAATTATCATGAATCTAGAATATTATATATGTGAAATATATTATTTATGAACATGTCACAAATATTTCATTATTATTAGAATTATCATGTGCTCAATATATTTTTTTTTTAAATTTAGACATGAGAATTTATTACTTTTTGTACTAAAGATAGAGTATCTCACCGAAATAATTGAGTTTTCTCGGTAATGCACTTATTTATCTTCCTCTTCCAATGTCTCGACCCTTTATAAACTATCTAATAATGATGATTTCGTTGATTTAAAATGTTTTTTGAATGCTACATTTTTAATTAAACACAAAATAATTTAAAACTTGTTATCTCAAAATGTTTCTCTTATTCATGTTTCTTATCTCCACAGCGCGAGTTGAACATGCTTGAAACTCTCGTACCTAATTTTCTCTTTTCTTTTTTTTTTCTTTTCCTATCTTCTTCTTTTTTTATTCCCTATTTTCAGCTGCTAGAGTTTTTACTTCTTTCCCTTTTCTCTTCACGGTTGCTACAGTATCCGTAGCTATAGTTCCAGCTCTTGCGGCTTCTTCTTGCTCTCCTTCGGCC
This sequence comes from Dendrobium nobile, assembly GCA_022539455.1. Taxonomy (NCBI): domain Eukaryota; kingdom Viridiplantae; phylum Streptophyta; class Magnoliopsida; order Asparagales; family Orchidaceae; genus Dendrobium; species Dendrobium nobile. Next base: position 66,132,895 of record CM039726.1, on the reverse strand, counting down.
TTCTTCAACTCACGACCCCCTTCTTTTAGCCCAACAATAGATTTGGCGAGGGAATGACTTTGGATAGTTTAAGGGCATTAGATTCGATGAAATTGCATTAAATTTAATAAAATTTAAAATTCCACTGCCCTAATCAATACCATTTGTTTTATTAATGCTGGGAAATCAAAATTTCAGTTGCTACAATACATTAAAGAATGTATAGTAATATTAAACCTAAACTTTATAAAAATGTAATTTTATGCATATATCGATTTAGGTTGATTATTTCTATACGCTTCTATGTTAATGATCAAAATGAAATATAGAATGAAATAAAAATGATTTCATTGAGTTTTCATATTTGTTAAAAATTGGGTATATTTTTTGGAAAAAAATTAAGCTTACAATTTTTAAATTTTTTGGGTATTATAGGATGCCCGCTTTGACCACACTTAGATCTCACACATATTAGATACTATGATAGCCATATATATATTTTTTTTACTAATACTAGATACTATGATAGACATGACCTTAAATGATTGTTTATTATAGGGTAAGGTGTAGACTGTGTAGTTGGCACTATTATGCTACGAGTGATGTGATTATCGTTCGGTGTAAATTGTTTCTCTACTTTTTTATAATATGGCTAAAAAATAATAAATGTCGGGGTATAAGTTGCTTGGCATAAAATGCCATGTTTATATTTATTAAAGTCAAATATTTACTGTTTGCATGGCCAGAGAAAAATTATGTACAAGATTTGATGCCTTGATGTTTTTTTGCTCTTTTAAATAGTTATTTTTTTAGTTAGGAAAGCTTTGTAAATGGGCTAAGTGCATGCAAAGGGTTTCGCAAGTTTTCTTCCAGATCTAGAAGTACATTCAAATCTAAATGATCGAGGACTAGGAGGACATGTTAGATTTTGGCATTATATATTTGTGTATAAAAATTAGGTCTACTACATTTATGCAGTGTCTAGCTGCCTTTTTTTTCCATTTTTAATAATTGGGGAAGAAAAATAATATTTTGACTGCTGATAGTCGGATGATTCTTTTTTCTGTGTTGTCAATCTTTTAATGGTGGTGCTTTGTAGGCAGTTCTGTGTGTCAGAGGAAGGGAGTTGCTCTACAAGTACTGCTCTGATAGAGGGATTCCACATAAACAGCTTGGCAAGCTTATTGTAGCTACGAGGGTTTCTGAGATTTCAAAGCTGGAGCAAATTCTGAAACGCGGGATTGAGAATGGCGTTGAGGATTTGAGGATGGCGGAGGGATCTCTAGCCATGGAAATGGAGCCGGAACTTCACTGTGTTAAAGCTTTGTTGTCTCCTTCTTCTGGGATTGTTGATTCACACGCCTTCATGCTTTCCTTGGTGGTATCTTCCATTCCATTTTACATAACTTTGATTTTGTTTTGCCTTGGGCATTTGAAGGGGGGACCTGAAGTAGCCATTTGCTGATAATTGCTTACATTTATAAAGGGGGAAGCTGAAAACTTCGGAACTACAATTTCCTATAATACTATAGTTATAGGGGGGCAAGTTGAGGATAATTCTCTGCATCTCCAAGTTTCAGAAAGAAAGGACCTTGAAAATCAGGCAGGGGAATCTACGACAAAGCCTCAGCTTGTTATCATTCCCAAGATTGTGATCAACTCTGCAGGTTTAAGCGCTCTTCATCTTGCTAAAAGATTTCAAGGCCTTAACCACAGATTCATTCCAGCATCCTATTTTGCTCGTGGCTGCTATTTCACTCTATCTAACACGAAGTCTCCTTTCAGTCACTTAATTTATCCAATACCAGAAGATGGTGGCCTTGGAGTGCATGTTACATTGGACCTGAATGGCCAGGTCAAGTTTGGGCCTGATGTTGAATGGATTGATGATGTGGATGATATATCCAGCTTCTTGAATCGGTAAGCTTTACTTTTTCTCTGTCACTCTCTCTAGGTAAATAACTGATAACCAGTTATTTTTTCTGTGCTTCTATTTCGTTGGCAATGGTTATTGGAATGTAAAAACCTGTTAATATGATGCAAGCAAGGCATGCCTATTTGGGTATTTAATTGGTGGGCTGATTTTAGCTTAATGAGCTTGGCCCATTGTTTAGGTGTTGCTGTTTGGTGTTGAGGAAAAAATAAGGATTTGGAGTTTATTGGGATTTATTTGCCTTTTTGCTGCTTCTGTGATACCCGGGTTCATTCCCCTCTTGTTTGGCTCTTCGTTTTCTCTGCCTGCTCGGTTCTTTTCCCCTGGCGCTGTCCGTTCGTTTGTTGTGTCCCGCGTGCCTCTTCGTGTGCTGCTCCAGGCGGTGGACTTTTGGTCTTTTGCCTCTCCCTTTCTTATTGGCTTGTTGGGCGGCTGTTTTGACTGTTTGGCTCCCTTTCTTCACTTATAAATTGGGGCTGTTTTATGACATTTGAGAGTATGTTTTGTGTGAGAGAATATTTTGAATGTAAAACTTGCGGGTTTTGTTCTAGCTTGCGAGCATTTTTATACTATTGAATTTGCTTTGAGATAAGTGCAAACTCTTCATATGCAGCAGTGCAGCACTAATTTCAATGCAAATCCAGTGGTATTCAGGCCATATTGATATCATTTATATGAGGATATCCTGTCATAATTCTTGTTTTCCTCCAGATTATACCTCAAGCATTGCATAAACTTTAATATTTATTGTCATGTATAATGAGTGAATCTATTTAGAAAATTCTTTTGGTTTCTATTAAGAATGAATGGAGATTTAGGACTCATGAAGCTCATCCCAGATAATTAAGATAATACAAATGATGAATTAATATGCTTATGATGGTCTTAATATCTGGTTTGTGTCATTTATGCAATTGAGATTCCCAGGTACACATTAACAAGAATATATTTTTGTGATTTTGGTTTAGTTTTCTCAGGCCAGCTTTTCATTTTTTTTTAAATCCAATTTTCTGGATTATATCTCTCAAATTGAATTGACGTTACTGAAACCATCTTGTCAATATGACTAAATTTATAATTGAATTTCTTTTGGAACTTCAATTAAGTGATCCTTTATGATCTTAAAGAACAAGCGGATTAGATATGAAACTCAAGGTTTATGATTATTCCAGGTTGGACTATTCCGTGAACTCAGAGAGATCAAGCAGGTTTTATCCTGAAATAAGAAAGTATTTTCCTAATCTAAGAGATGGATCACTAGAACCAGGATACTCAGGAATCCGACCAAAGCTCTCTGGACGAGGACAACTTGCTTCTGACTTCGTTATCCAGGTTCTCTCTTTCTGTCTGTATACATACACATTGAAAACAATGGTGCTTCTCAAAATTAGTTACTAGAAATTAATCCAAGTGAAGAACTTGTATGCTTGTTTAGTTGAGGAAAAAAAAAGAGCTTTTGAAAACAATTATACTTTTAGATATTAAGGAGACTGAACGTAAAAAAAAGGAGACTGAACGTGCAGAACTACGGCTTAACTAGTTTCAACCAGATTCAGTACATATCCCTACGTAGATCCATCTTCATGTTGGTTATGTATCATTTGATTATTTGGTTATATTTCTATGCGAGTAATGGCTGCAATACATTGCAACAAGAATGTAATTAGAGTTGTCTCAATTAATTTGCAGGAGAGAAATCCAGCACGTGCAACATTATAGTTGTTCTAGTGAATGTTCATGAATAACAATTGAATGACAATTGTGCCATCTACAAACTAAAATAATGTGGAATATGGTTAAAGTTGTTACACGTTTGCATGGTTATAATTTTAAAGGACAGGCTGGATGGCTTCCTGTCAGCTATATCCTGAGAACTGAAGTGCGATTAAGCTTTCAGTTTTGCATTAAGAAAACAGAGAAGAAAATAGAAAGATTTAGATTGTAAGACTGTTTTATTTTCCCTTTACAAGTGGTATTTATAGACATTTATACATGAATTGGTCGTACAACTGAAACATAAATAACGGCAGAACACGTTTGGGCATAACAGAAATAACGGATGAACGCGATATTGCTGTTGGTGTGGTTTCACTTTTGCTTGTCTGTTAACATCCCCCGTAAACTGATGGCGGTATTGAGACAGTAAGTTTGTTGGCAAGGAAGTGAAACCGAGATATGGATAGTGGTTTAGTTAGCAAATCTGCAATTTGATCTTTTGAAGCAATGTGATGCACTTGTATGGATTGATTTTTGATACATTCTCTTATGCAGTGACAATCAATCTCTATATGTTTGGTTCTTGCATGGTAAACGGGATTATTAGCTAATGCAATTGCGGAAGTGTTATCACAATATATTTTTGTGGGTTGAGGTTGAGAGCAGTCAAGTTCGTGAAGTAATCTTCTGAGCCATATGATTTCAGTTGCTGTTGATGCTATGGCTCTATATTCCGCTTCAGTAGATGACCTTGCAATGGTTGATTGTTTCTTTGCGCACCAGGAGATGGGAGTGGAGCCTAAAAAATTACAGTATCATGTTGTCGATTTTCATTCTTGATGATCCCTTGCCTAGTCCGAATCTGTATAGGAGCTTAGTATGAGGGAATCTGCAACAATTGGTAGACCAACCTGTATGGAACCGCGCAGGTATATGAGAATCCTCTTGAGAGATTCAAAGTTGTCGTCGGTTGGATGATGCATATGCTGACAGGCTTTGTTAACTGCGTATGTGATATCGGGTCTTGTAAGTGTGAGATACTGAAGTGCTCACTCAAGTTGGCGATATAGTTTTGGGTTGGTAAATGAAGATGAGTTTGTTTTAGGAGTGGTCTTGAGACTCATAGGAGTTGAAACAGCCTTGCTATTTAAAATTCCCGCACGCTCTAGAATGCATTTTGCATATCTTGCTTGATGCAGAATTAACCCAGTTGAGGTTTTTTCTGCAATTATGCCCAGAAATTGTTTTAGGAAACCCAGGTTCCTCATTTTAAATCTCTGATTCAGTTTGTTCAAGAGTTCAGCGATCGAGTGTTTGTTATTACCGGTTATTATAATGTCATCAACATACACCAAGAAGTATATGATGTCACCATTGCGCTTGTAGATCAATAATGAGGAGTCCAAGTGATTGGTGGTGAAATGCTGCTCATGAAGAAAGCCAGTTAAGGTTTCAAACCACTGTCGTGGCGCTTGCTCGAGGCCGTATATTGCCTTCTTGAGCTTGCAAACATGAGTAGGATAGTTCTCATCAATGAAGCCTATCAGTTGCTTCATATATACAGTGTCGGATAGGTGGCCGTGTAGATGTATAGGCCAATTACTGTATAAGGCTAAGACTAACAAAATGCGTACTGTAGATATCTTAGCAACTGGGCTAAATGTTTCTTTGTAATCCCAACCATGTTCTTGATGACAGTCTAGTGCTACCAGCCTTGCTTTGTGACGAGCGAGAGTACCATCCGAGTTATATTTTGATTTAAATGTCCATTTGCAGCCAATTGCGTTTTGATCTGAGGAGAAAGGCACTAATTCTCATGTACCTTGTGATTGTAGAGCTTGAAACTCTTGCGGAATAGCTTCTCGCCAATGTTCATACCTGGCTGCTTGTGTATATGTGATCGGATCATCAGTGTTGAGCTGATGTGTTAGATCAAATACTTGTTTTGGTCGTAGATGACCCGTCTGTAGACGAGTTTTCATGGGATGCGCCTGAACCTTTGCTGTTGATGGAATTAGTGTGGGTATGGAACTGGAGGGAAAATTGGGTGAATTGATAATTGGCTGCAAGCTGGGTGATGAGATGATTGGTGGTGATGATGCAGAGGGTGTTTTTATGGACTGAGGAGTTTTAGAGGTTATTGTGGGGACTAACTGCAGAGGTGGAACATTGTTGAATTTCAGTTGGGTGACTGGCTGAATGGAGTTTGATTGAATATGTGTGAATGGAAAGACTTTTTCATTGAATATAACATGTCTAGATACGTAAACATGACTTGTTAGAGGATCTAGGCATCTATACCCTTTTTGTGCTTGAGCATAGCCAATGAACACACATTGTTTTGATAGAGGGGATAGTTTTGATTTAACATAGGATCTTAACCCTGGATAGCATAGGCATCCAAAAATTTTTAAATGTGTGTGAGTAGGAGATTTTTTATACAATTTTTCGAATGGTGTTTTGTTTTTTAGAATAGATGTGGGTAGTCTATTGATTAGATGTATGGCTGTATGTAGTGCTTCAACCCATAGATTAGAAGGAGAGTTGGAATGAATTAGCAGAGTTCTTAACATTTCGATAATATGGTGATTTTTCCTTTCGACAACGCCATTCTGAGAGGGAGTGTGTGGGCATGTGAATTGATGATTGATGCCTCAGTTGATGCAGTGAGCTTTGATGTATGATTTAGATACTCTCCACCATCATTTGTTCTAATTGTTTGAATCGTTCGATTAAATTGACATTGAATGCTTTGTTGGAAATTTATGAAGGTATGAGTAACTTCAGATTTTTGAATCAATGGAAACACCCAACAATATCTAGTGTAGTCGTCAATGAACGAAACATAATATCTGTGACCTTGTACAGAAGCAGAGGGGAATGGTCCCCAGATGTTGGAATGCACTAATTGAAATGGCTCCTTGGTGGAGGTAGTAGATTTAGGAAATGATAACTGTCTGCTCTTGGCTAGACAACAGATGTTACATGTTTTGGATAGAGAGGTACAAATATGAGGATAACTGTGAGCTAATTGTCTTAATGTGGTAATGTTTGGATGCCCAAGGCGGGAATGCCAGAGGTCAAGGACGGTTTCAACAGAGAACAAAGCTAGTTGAGGAGAAGTGGCTTGCACTTTGTACAACCCATTATGGCAGGGTCCGTGAAGTAGAAGACGCTGAGTCTTCAAATCCTTTATTTGATACCCATCAGAGGAGAGGATATGTCGCGGTTATTATCAGTGGTAAGTTGATGCACTAATAGGAGATTGAAAGATAGATTCGGCACATGATGAAGTTTATGTAGATAGAGATTACATGTGGGTGTAGGTAGAAGACCACGACCAGTGTTTTGAATGGGGAGTTGATGTCCATTTCCAACAACCACCTGAGAATTGCCAGTATAAGGTTCAATTGTGCTTAATTGAGATGAATTTGCTGTGATATGCGTTGACGCCCCACTATCAAGAACCCAATCTGATTGAGGAGTTGTATCGGAGGAGCTGAACAATGCAATATTAGTCCCTGTATCAGTATATGTATGATCATTCCTGTACGGCTGTACCAGCTGCGAATGGCAGAGTGGCCTGCTTTATTGCATATTTGGTAAATGGTATTGCGATGTGGGTTTCTGTCTCCTCTGTCTCCCCTTCCAGATGCTGGGGTCGATCGACGTCCTCTGTATCCTCGTGAATTATTATATCTTCCTCTTCCTCGACCACGAGGAGCAGCGAGAGCCATGGAGTTGTCTGATATGTTTAAAGATTGAAGATCTCGTGTTGCCTCATTGGTATGTATCTGTTCTTCTCTACACAACAGACTGTAGAGGTCATATAAGTTGATTGGTTGCAAATTTGTTCTTATCGCCGTTTTAAACCATTGATAGGAGGGAAGGTCATTTAATGTGTAAAGAATCACGCATTCGGAATCTATTGTGTGGCCTGTTCTGCTATAGCATCTACTTTTGATTTTACCTCAAGAAGATAATGAGTCATCGTTTTATTGCCTTTTGACAGGTGATGCAATTCATTCTTTAATTGAATGATCCGAGAGCGACAGGTAGCTTGAAGACGGTGAACGAGGGTGGTCCAAATTTCCTGACAGTGTGGAAGAGTAAGGACATATGGTAGAATGGACGGCGAGATTACCGAATACAGCGCTGCTGCGAGATTTTGGTCTATAAGTATCCAGTTGCTATGCGAGATCGTGCCGCTGGTTGCCGATGATTCATCTGGTGCAGATGACTGTTCTGGACATGTACAAGTGCCGTCGAGGAATCCTCTGAATCCATTGACTTTGAAGACCTTCTCCACTTGACACTTCCAAATTGGATAGTTGTCGGCCATTATGGATTAGGAACAAGGTTCTTGATGTTGCTCATCAAGAACTTGAGTTGAGGTGAGATAGTTATAGTAGAGATGAATGAATTTGATGCTACTGTCGGAGATTGAGTGGAAGAGTCTGCCATGATTTTTCTGGGAAGAAGATCAAAGTTACGGGAAAAAAAAATTCTTCAATCTTGATTACTCAAGCTCTGATACCATGAAAACTGAAGTGCAATGAAGCTTTCAGTTTTGCATTAAGAAAACAGAGAAGAAGATAGAAAGATTTAGATTGTAAAACTGTGTTTTATTTTCCCTTTACAAGTGGTATTTATAAACATTTATACATGAATTGGTCGAACAGCTGAAACTAAAATAACGGTATGACACGTTTCGGCATAACAGAAATAACGGCTGAACAGGATCTTGCTGTTGGTGCGGTTTCACTTTTGCTTGTCTGTTAACATATCCTACCTCCATGACTTTGGAGTTCTCTTTTTAAATCTCCCATATATTTTGATCTTCTGTACTCATTTTCTTGTAAAAAGAACCCAGAAGGGCTTTTGACCAATACATATAACTCACTGAGGACTAGCCTCTATTAACCATCATATGACACCCTTCTAATCATTTGTTCAAGGCAATACTTTTTTAGTTCAGCTGTATAATGCATAAAATAGTGTGGTCTTTGAAAATCCCCACCTAACTATATGATTTTGATAGTTCTCAAGAATTTTTTTTTTTTTGAGGAAGATTAGTGAATGTCGACCTCCTCATATTTGAACACAAATAACAGCTTATTAAGCTCTTTCTTTTCTAAAACTCTCCATAGCACTTTTCTTGAAACTTTATCATAAGATTTCTCTAAATCAATAAATATCATATGTAGATCCTCCTTATTCTCCCTATACTTCTCCATCAAACCTCTCAATAAATATATACCTTCCATAGTAGACCTACTCAGTATGAATCCAAATTGTTTTTGAGAAACATTAGTATCACATTGTAATTTATGCTCAATAACTCTCTCCCAATGTTTTAAAATATGACACATTAACTTAATTCTTCTATAATTCGCACACTTGTGCATCACCTTTATTCTTAAAATAGGAATCAACACACTCCTCCACTAATCTAGCATATTACTTTTCAAAATAATATTAAAAAGTTTCGTAAACCAAGAAATTTCTTTATCTCTTAAGTATTTTTATATTGGAATATCATCAGGTCCAACAACGTTTTCACACTTCATTTTCTTTAAAACCTCTCTAACTTTTGTTTTACTAATACGTCGATAAAAATAAAAATTTCTATTTTCATTTACGATGCTAAGACCACTAAAGTAAATCATATTCTCACAATCTTTATTTAAAATTTATCAAAATATCTCATCCACCTTTGTTGAATATTTTTTTTCTAATAAAAGCATTGTTTTATCTTCATTCTTAATGCATAACACTTATATTAAATCTTTAGTTCTTCTATCTCTTTGTTTGATTAACTTATACATACATCTTTCATCCTCTTTAGTATCAAATCTATTATATAAATAATTAAAATTTTAATTCTTTGCATCCCATATTATTTTCTTAGACTCCTTCCGAGCCTTTTTGTATCTTTTCCAATTTTTTGAGTTTTTATATCTAAACCAACTTTTATAACAAAATTTCTTGTCTTTTATCTTTTCTTGTATATTTTGATTCCATCACTAACTATTTTAACTATTAAAAGTTTTTCCTTTTGATATGTTAAGCATATCCTTTATAATATTCTTAATATCATTAGCTACTTTTTCTCACATAAAATTAGCTTCTTCATGTATAGTCAGAATCTTAAGATAATTTGTTAGTATTATTTAAATACTCCAATCTAATCATAGAATAATATTTTATTTTATTTTATTTTTCATATTCTGCCTATTCATCTAAAAGTCCGAAACTAATAAGTGATGCTAAGTATGTAAATTTTAACTCGAAATAACTTTACCATCTTTACAACATAAATGATTTATTTATTTTTTTAAGAAAAATAATCAATGTGAGTTTATTATATCCATTCTTATAAGTGATGAAATGTTCATCTCTTTTCCTAAATAAGGTGTTAGTAATTATAAAATCATAAGCTATAGAAAATTTTAATATAGTCCTACCATCTTTCATTAGTCGCTCCAAATTCATAACCACAATGAATGCTTTTAAAATCCTTTACATCTCTACCAATATGTTTATTTAAATCTCATCCATTAAAAACACTTTATTCTAGAGGTATCTTTTGTATTTATTCTTCTAAGCCATTCACAACATTTAATTTTTAACACATATCCAAACTTACTTAGGAGTATAAGTACTTTTGATATTAATAATCTTAGCAGCAATAATAAATTTTAAAGCTATAATTTATCTCCAATTCTATTTTTTTTCGTATGAATCATAATATATATTAATTCCATTAATTTACCTGTAAGATAACCTATATTCAAAGTTTCTACCATAATTCTTTTTTCTTGGACTAGTTTCTTTGCCCACATTCGTCCGCGATATGAGAACCCTTGCTTATTTAACCATGTACCTAGTTGCCGATGCAACGACGCTTATGCACTTCTCACTGTATTCAGGTCATACAGCGCATCGCTTATAGGAACGCCCTAGTATTAATACAATGTATTAAAGAATTCATGTTATGATTTTCGACAAGTTTTACGCTGGATGTATACTACCTATTCATCCATGACTTGGGACCTGATAATAACAATATTGTATTCAAAAGTCTTGTGATGACCTTTAATGTACAGGACGGGTAAATTCAGTTCCAATAAAGGGAACATATTTTAGGAAAGAGAGCTAAAATAAGGATGCTGAAATACATTTGCAATTGAAAACAAGGAATGCATTTTCTCCTTTGGATTGCTAATACCATCCAGCTTTTGTGATGAATACATGCATTGCAGGGGGAGAATATTCACGGTATTCCAGGCCTGGTAAACTTATTTGGAATTGAATCTCCAGGCCTCACATCCAGTTTGGCAATCGCTGAATACGTAGTATCAAAATTTGCTGGATAACGCAACTTGGTTTGAAAATCAGAAGGCTTTGATGCTGGTCATTTTGATCAAGGGTTTCTTTTCCACAATATGTTCATATATTTATTCAGAGATGGTAAGATCTGTATTCATATGAAATTAAAACTATTTGCACCAATTTTAAATTCTTCTTCAGATAGTTGAAAGGTTTGTATATACTAAAATATTTTATTTGCTCTTAATTTGAGAAGCCTGCATACTGCCATTTTGTCTTCCATTAAAACCAATTTATATGTCAAGCAAAGAATGACAATGATTTATGGTTGTGCAGAAATAGTAGCTGTTTGTAGTACAATTTGTTATGGTATCGATGATGAGAAAAAAATATTTGGGCGATGTTACTCAAATGAGTTATTGCAGAGAGAGGCAAATTATTATGTGCGGACATCGGAAGCAAGCTTGCGTCTGGATTTGCTGCGTTTTTATTGTGCTTTTGATATCTTTTTGCAAAAAGGCAGTTAATACACAATTTTTATTGCATATTAGCTGTCTTTTTACTGAGTATTTGAAAAGGCAGCAAAAGGACAAAAAATATTGAATGAGTAAGATATTTGCTGTGCTTTTGCTGTATTTTTGTAAATGCTCAGCAAAAGGGCAGCTAATACACAACTTTAATTGTGTATTAGCCGTCCTTTTGCAAAAATACATCAAAAGTGCAGTAAAAGCGCACCAATCCGGATGCAAGCTTGCGTCTGGTGTCCGCACATATTAATTTGCCGACAGGGAGAGAGAAATATGGGGAGAGAAACGTGGGTTGTCTTATTGCACATAAAAAGCTTATTGGAAAAGGCTTAGGAAAATAATATAAGAAACTTATTATATTCAGAATTTCTAATAAATCACAAAATCAACAAGAAAGAGAGAGAGAGGGCTGCTTATAAAAAAATGGTTTCCACCTGACCTAGCCAAAATTTGAATGTTGTCATGTTAGTAGCCTTCATCTTAACTTAATAAATGGCTTAAGTAGGGGTGTAAAAAAGTCGAGTCTAGCAGTGGTATTATCGAGCTGAGCTTGTTTTGTTCATATTAAGTTTGAGCTCGAGTTCGTTCAATGAGCTAAACTTGGCTTAAATGATTCATGTCATCATTATTCGACAAGTTTTACGTTGAATGAGCTAAACTGGACTTGCTATATAAAAATTAAGCTCAAGCTCGGCTTGATTGAAAAGCTCGAATTTGACTCGTTTATGAAGCGTGAATTTTTGTTATCTTAAAAAAATTATTAAGAAATGGTATATTATTATTTTTTAATATATTTTATTGAATAGCTCGATAAGCTGACAAGTCGGGTCAAATTGAGCTCGATTATAGGGCTCGGACTCGAACTTAAAATTTGATAAGCTTGACTTGTGAGTTTATAAGCGAGTCGAGCTTGAGCCAGCTCTGCTCACTTACACCCCTAGCTCAGAGTATCATATTTTTTGGTCTGGAAAGATTATTATTATGACATTTGTTATTTATTATCTGTCAAATGTTAGATAAGATGACACCAACAATCACAGCATATCATTTTTTTGAGCATATGGTGAGGGTTATACTTACCATGGTGATGTAAAACTTGCATGAGAGAGAGAGAGAGGCTCCAAACATAAAATAATTTTCATGAGGAAGGATGTATCTATCTAGTCATAGAATAAGGACAATCAACAAATTGAAGATTATTATTTTTCACCTGTCACAAATCAATCAACTAGTGTGAGAATACATCATCCACAATTTTGAATCCATCAAGGCAAGCACTCATGTTATAGATAGAGTATCTTGAAGAAGATCTTTTAAACCAATTGAACTTACTCCAAGAAACTTCTTGAAGTCTAGAAAATAATAAGATCTTAGCCTAAAAAGAAAAGAAAAGAAAGAGTGATTGATATTTCAAGGGAGTTTTGATCAATTCTCACACCAATAGTGACTCTATGAATTTTATCCCATCAAACATTGTTGCTAAGCATCAAAGGTAATAATCTTAAACAAATGAAAATGATCTTATCAAGCAAATCATTGATTGTGAGATCAAAAAATAGAGATAAAAAATATTTTCACCATTACCATTGACATAAGTTGTTAGTATGCATAAATGCTACAATAGGAATTAGAACCTTCCATTATTGTGTGGTAAAAGAATTAGATTCTCAAATAGAGATGCAAGTAGAGACCCTAAACCCAGTAAGCTTTGTTTAGTCCAAAAAATTCTAACTCTTTTATTTTGCTGTAAAACATTCATGTGGGGTTGTTGAGCATAGTTGATAACGTGATACTAAGGTTTCTCAAAATCAATTTGGATTCATGTCGGGTAGGTCTTCTATGGAAGCTATATATTTATTGAGAAGATGGATAGAGAAGTATAGAGAGAATAAAGAGGATATACATATGGTATTTATTGATTTAGAGTAAACATATAATGAAGTTCCAAGAGAATTGCTCAAAAGAGTTCTAGAAAGAAAGGAGTTAATAATGTTTATACTCGAGTCATTAAAGATATATATGTAGGAGCTGTTATTTATGTTCAAATGCAAGGTGGTTTGACCAAGTATTTTCCTATTTTAGTTTGATTACATCAAGGATCAACTTTAAGCCCCATATCTTTTTGTTTTAGTCATTGATGTTCTTACTAGACATTTACAATAGGATGTTCCCTTGTGTTTGCTTTTTGCTAATGATCTTATTCTTGTTGATAAGATAAAAGAGTGAGTTAAAAAAAAAACTTGAATTATGGAGGTCAACCTTAGAGTCTAAAAGTTTTCATTTGAGTAAATCTAAAACCAAATACATTGAGTGTAATTTTAGTAGTAATAGATATAGTGGGAGGATTGTGCCTTTGGTCGATCAAGTCATAAATAAGAGTATATGATTTAAATATCTTAGATATTTTGTTCAACGTGATCATGAAGTAGATGAGAAAATTATTAGTAGAATTCAATTTGGATAGTTGAAGTAAAGGAATGCATCGAGCTTGTTGTGTGATAGAAAAATACCCCTTAAAGACAGAGATGAGAATGATCAGGTGGATGAGTGGCTTCACTCTTAAAGATAGAATGAGAAATGCGTATGTACGTGAAAGGGTTTGAGTAGCTTCAGTGGCAGATAAGATTAGAGAGAGTCACCTTAGATGGTTTGATGTCATCTCCTCCACAAGAAAGCCAATTAGCTTTGGTTATTTGTGAGTTAAGTTTAGGCTGAGGCTTAATCATTACAAAATTGGCTACATATATAACTATTTAGAAATTAAGAGAAACCACAATGATTACATAGCTTGGTCGAAAATTCCAACTTGATGTTGTCATCTACTAAGCTCTTTAGTCATTGGTTTGGCGGATATTAATAGTTGAGTAGCTAAGTTGCTTATGATTCCTTGAATTGTCAGTTGTTAGGGACGATTTCATAGATAATAGTAGTTAAGATCGAGTGATAAGCTATACTTATTGACCGAGATGAGTTTTTAGATCATGATCATCTGTTTGAAGTGAGTTATCTTAAAGATTAATAGGTATGAAATAAAATCGACCGAGGTAAGTTTACTTGAATCTTTTTTCTTTTTTTTCTTTTTTTTAATATTTGCGTGTGCGTGTGGTATAGCTATTTTTTTATTGGACGTCTCTCTCGTATATTTTATTGGGGATAGTTGTTTTTTTATAGGAAGCCAATATTAATTTGATGATGATCTCTTTGGATGAAGACATTATAGGGGCAATAATTATGATTCTTTTAATTAGGGGCCAGCACTTGCTTGCTCTCATCATTAGAGCTCGCTTCATCTTGTTTTATTCTTTAATATTTCAACGTATAAATTTATTGATGTTTTAGATTATGTATATACGATTGCCTGAATTTGTTCATAATAAACTTCAAAGGGCATTGTCTTTTCTTATAAAAATATCTTTTAATTTTGGTAATACTTTTAGGCTGTTATTCTCTATATTTTGGATAAATATATGAATTCGACCTTTGGAATTGTTGAGTAAATAAGCTAAATATGGTCAATTTGGTATTTTGCTTGGCCTAATTTACCTCAATAATTTTGCTGAATTTGAACATGCTTAAATTTTATTATTTTCGATTTAAAAATTTCGTTTTTAATTTTATTCACATATTATCAAGCCAAATATTTACCTAATACAAAGAGTTGCCAATGTTAAAAAATAAATTAAAAAATTTTCTTTAACTTGTATTTGTTTTAATTGATAGTTTTATATGGGATCTGATTGTGTCAATCAATCGGGTTGTATTGTTGATTCAAAATTCAATTCTGTTGGTCGAGTTCACAGTGGGTTGCAAGGGGCATAGGCGGATCCACCAAGGAGTGACGGTGGGCAAAAAATTTTTAAAAAATATTTAGAGGGGATAATTTGAAATATTTTGGACATTTTGGGTATTTTGCCCCTCCTCAAAAATATTTTTTGCCATAATTTTATCAATCCTAAGCATTTTTGTCCATCCCTCGAAATTTTTTTTTTGCCCACCCTAAAAAAAGAAGCTGGATCCGCTCTTGGCAGGGGGCCTCCTCCTTGGGTTTATCCAACTGTTGGACCTTAGAGTGAAGAGATGTGGCGTTCCAGATCTAGCACCACGAAACTGCAAGCTAAGCTGGAGATAGAGTAGAGCGTCATGACGCTCCAAACCCATGCGTTGCGAGTCGGGCTAAACAGTTCTCTTCCACATTTCATGCTTAATTTGAAGGGCTGCATACCTTGGTGTAATTTAATTGTATTTCTTTGTTTATTCTAAGAAGAGAAGGAAGAGTGAAAAGAAGAGAGAAAAGTTTTCTTTTGATATTGATATAATTTAACTTAAAACATAAGTCCAAAACTCTTAGTATTTTAGATACAATGATTTAATTTATATATATATATATATATATAGTACTCAAAGCAATTTAAAACCATGGATTCTCTAACCTTTGTGCATAATATTAACGTAATTATATTAATTTTTTATTGCGAATAATAATAAAAATAAAGAATATTATAACCTTATGACAGTTGATCATATAATATTATATTACATTTGAACTCTCATGCGCCATTTATTTATAGGATTCTTTTTTTTTTAATTAACCCCTCTTGGTGGTTGTGGAGTGTGGACCGCAGTCATGTGTGTATTAAGAAGCCGACCAAACACTCGAATAGACTCCAATAATGTTGATGGCTTTTAATATTTTATTTTTCAATATTGGGTAGTGCATAATTTTATTTATAGCCCCACAAAAAAAATATTATATATATATATATAATATATATATAAATATAATATATATATATATAAATATATAATATATATATATAATATATATATATATATATATATATATATAATATATATATATATATAATGAAAACATACTCTTCTCAATATTTAAGAATAACACACTACTGAAAGTCGTCAATATTAATAAAGCTTCAACGTTGATGGCTTTCACTCAGCCAATGTATGAGAGAACAATAATGTCATTATTAGGGGTGCAAACGAGTCAAGCCGACTTACCATGCGGCTCGAGCTCAACTCATTAATGAGCTTGCGATTCGAGCTTATGATGTTTTGAGCTAGAGCAGAATTTTGAGCTAGTTGGATTATCGGGCTTGAGTTAGAACCGCGGAATGCTCGACTGAGATTGCTAGTCGAGCAGCACCGGGGGGGGGGGGGGGGGGGGGGGGGGGGGGGGGGGGGGGGGGGTTAGAGGTAGAACCTAAAAAAGACTTTGTTTAGAAAATATTAGAAATGATATTTTTTTATTAGATTTAAATGAGAATTTGACTTTTAACAAGACACAGTGGCAAAAAAGGATTCATGTAACCAACCTCACGTAGTGGGACAAATGATTGATGTTATTATTGTTGTTGGTGGTGGTGAATACAACGAACATTAATGTTAATTCAAAATGGTGCATAGTAGTGGCAAAAATAGGCGTAGATGGACATGAATAATCAACATTAAGAGATGGAAATAATAAGCATCAATGTTGGTTTGCAAATGGTATATACGGTGCGATGGTAGGTATCAATTTTGGTCGGTGACCAGTGTATATTGCTGGCAGTTATATGTGCTTAAGTTAGTGAAGAAATTATTTTTTTGATGTAAATAATGGGTATTGATGTTGTTCATTGAGATTATGATCAAAGTTTGGTGATACTGGGAAAATCTTTTAAATTTCTTGAGATTAAAATTTTTTCTACAATGAAGGCCCTCTCTTAAATATGTAAAAAAAAAATGTACCCTAATAATAAAGTTTTAAATGTAATGCTATGGCCATTGTACAAAAAATAAGGATGCTCCATCTAATGGTCTAAATTTATTTCTTAATCATTTAATATTTTTGAAGATCTTAATGCTTTAATAAATTCTATTAAGTGATATTAAGCATTTTATATTCATAATAGTTTAAGGTGGAAGTAGTTTAGTTTCAAATCCATTCTATTTTAATATATATATATATATATATATATATTTAAAATAGAATATATATATAAACTTCAAACAGCATTGTCCTTCTTAAAGCGAGGTTTTTTTTTATAGAAACCCCCGGAAATTTCTAAATGGCACTTTTTCAATTCTTGGGGCAAAGTATTCATGAATTCCTTGCCTTGACATGTTGAGTAAATGTGCAAGTCAGTCAAATCTGAGTGAATTGGGATTTGGTTTGGTCCAATTTAGTAATTTAACACTTTAGTCGAACTTGAATATATTATATTTCATCATTTGGCTAACTAATTTTATTTCAATTTTAACCTTAGACAAATAAATAAAATTAGGGGGTTTTACATGCATATCATTTTACTTTATATTATTTACATATCTAACTTCTAAAACTTTAATATTTCATATCTACCACCCATATATCAAATATCGGTGCAATAACCGAACTATTAATTTATAGGATGATTTGGGCTTTAGTAATTAAATATGGGAGTGAAATATTTGACATTAAAATAGTTTATGGGTTGTAGGCGTGAAATATTAAAGATTTGGGTATTAAATATATAAATAATATGATATAAAGTGGTATGTTTGTAAATCCTCATAAAATTAATAATTGGTAATAATCAAATATATCAATTTTCAATTCATGGCTATTTAATAGAAAAAATAATTTTTTTTAAAATAAAATTAATTTAGGTATCATATAATTCAAAGCATATGTTCTGAATTAATTTGTAGTGTATCTATAAAGGGTTTTTAATTATAAAAAGCACCGACAAAACTAAAATTTACACTTATATATTTATGTGTATTAAATTTTTAATGGGATTATAATCTTGATCTTCTATTCGAGCCAACTCATGAGTTGGCTCAGACTCAACTCGATAAATTGCTCGCTTAGTCAGGCTTGATGAGCTAATGAGCGAAGCTCGAGCCAATTCTGACTCAACTCATTTGCTGACAAGCCAGCTTGTATAAAAATAATTAATATAAAATAAATCTAAAATACATTAGTATTCAAGAGATTAAATAAAAAAATAAAAATACTTAATAACTATATCTCATTCTTAGATGGATTAATTATTCTGTGCGGAAGCTGGACGACACCAACCAGAATACGTCATACCACCCCTCTGCTCGATACTGCGACTCGTTACTGTTGATGTGGTGCATTCTGATTTAATCTTCGGATAACATTCTACATCAAATCACTACAGAAAATAATTTCTCCCATAGATAAGAATAAATATATCTTTTTAATCTCATTTCTATTGATATTTGTACTGCATAAGATTAGGGGTGTCAACTTTTGACCCGACCCGGAAAATCCGGGTTGAACCCGATCCGTTTGATAAACGGGTCGGGTTCGGATTCGCAGATTTGACCTGTTTGATAAAACGGGTCGGGTCGGGTTGACCCGGCGGGTTGCCGGGTCAACCCGACATCCCGTTTATTTTAAAAAAAATTGAAATTTCCCGCCCGCTACCCCAGCCCGAGCTGCCCGCCTGCCCAGTGCTGCCCCGCGCTGCCGCGTGCCGCGCTTCGCCTGCCACGTGCGGCGCTTCGCCTGCCGATTGCCGGCGCAGTCCCGCTGCCGCCGTTGCCGCGCTGCTGCCGCAACCTCGCCATCCCGCTGCCGTGCCGTCCCGCTGCCGAATCGCGTGCCGCGCGCGCCACGACCGGGTTGAGGGGTCGGGTCGGGTCAACCCGACAACCCGGCCGGGTCGGGTCCGGGTTGAAATGTCACCCGTTTGCAAAAACGGGTCGGATTCGGGTTGACCCGTTTAGATCCGGGTCGGGTCGGGTTCGACTCGAACCCGACTAGTTGACCCGAATTGACACCCCTATATAAGATGATACACATAACATGATAACATCAACATTTGGCACAAATTTCAAAAACATTTAAAAGCTGTAAAGTTTGAATTTTTTATTTAAATAACGAAGCATAAATTATGAGTTTGATCTTTTGACTTAAGAAAGTTAGAGCTTTGAAGCCATCATTCATGCTTTCTTTTTTATTTATGAAAACCGTTTGATAAGCGGTTACCTGCTTCATGACACGTCACGTGATCCACGTGAGCGATTTTAATATTCCTTTGCTCTCCTCCTACCTACCCGTCAATGTTCAGTCATATGACTATTTATTTATTTATATATTTAACTTTTGAGGTTTGAGCTGATTAATTTTAAATTTAATATTTCTAAACTTTAATGTCCTATTCTAAGCTATTTAGGTCTAGTTTGAGACAGCTTTATTTCTTCTTCTGATCCTAAAGTAATTTTTTAATACAAAAAATTATTAAAAAATTACTTGTTGTACTAGAAAATTGTTTTAAGAAGCAGTAGGAAAACTGTCCAGAACGAACCTTCGAGTAAAATCTAATAAGCCCTAATTCTATATGATCATTGGTCATTATTGCACCTAATTCTTTTCCAAATCAAACCCTCGGTAGTCATCTCCTATATTCAAGTGAAAACCCTAAAGCTTTACTTAATGTAAAACTCTTTATTTTGGCTACTTTTGATATAGCTTTTTTATTGCTTTATAATAGTCATAATGTTCAATCAAGAATAACCCATCACCAAAAAACCAATAAACAATAAAATGGAGTGCAGTGAAAGGCAAATAAAAATACTTGTAATTAATTTTATACCTATTATGTTATTTTTTTTAATATGTATTTATATATATATTATATATATATATATATATATTATATATATATATTATATTATATATATATATATATATATATATATTTATATATATATATATATATATATATATATATACTATATATATATATATATATATATTGAAAATGTGTTATTTAGTTTATATTAAATAGGAAAAATACATAAAATTCTAAGTTTTATATAGTGCTTCAGCGTTGGAATAAATAATGTCACAGCACCATCAAAGACACCGCCAAAGCGCTAGAATATCAATATTGCAACGTCAAGTTCTCTATTGTCAAGCATTGTTGCATCACAATCCATAATGCATTGGCACCCAAATTACCCACCCAGCGCCGTAGTGTTCGAAAGTCAGCAGCGACGCTGTGTTGTAGTTGTAATTTCCCAAGTACTCGATGTTTCAATGAAGTGACATGATTGTTCACTAAGTAACTAATCCATGTAAGCAAGCACCTCGGTGGCACTAGAAAAATAGCATAGCAACGTTAGTTCATTTATTAGGTGCAGTGGTGCCGATCTTTCTAGTGCCATAATGCCAAATGCCTGTTTTGTGTTTTCTTATAAATAGTTATAGTGTTATGTTTATAAGAGAGTTCAGTTAATTAGATAATTTAAGTCCATTTCTTTGAAACTTCCTTAGGGTGACAACTAAGAGAATTTAGAAAAAATATTTGATACCATCATTAGAGTGTTTGACTTGTTTTTATGAAAGCAAATCTATAAGTAAAGAGGAGTGTAGAAGAGATCCGTTGTACCATTTTGGTGATATCTATCTCTTATATTTTCTTTAATTCTACTCCATATTTAGCTAAATTCTCTTATTTTGGATTGGTCATGTAAGTATCATAAGTAGTACAAATAAATTCTCTTAGTCCTTAAATGATTAAAAATATATTTTTAATATTACTATATATTTATTTAATGCTCATAGTGACTATATGTATAGTTAAAACTAGGAGTAATGTGGGGCATTGATGGAGGGAAGCAAGCATAATCAGGAATATTGAATTAGTATGTATCATGCCTCGACATAGGATATGGAATCCCTTAAATTCTTAAGGAGATAATATAATCATAAGAAGTCGATATACATCCTTTATTCCTACAAGCTCGACAGAAATTTAGTGATGCATATGCTCTACTTAACATCACAATCAAAAGAGAATCATTAGGAAAAATATGTTATTTATATTTATCATTCCAAAATATTATATATATCCTTATAGTGTATTCATTATTTTATCTAATTTTATTTAAGTCATTGAATCTCTACAACTTTTATTTTTATTTAGTATGATAATTATTATAATTTTAGTATATATTAATACTAGTGTTTGCAAGTGAGTACATTTTCCTTGTGGGATTGACACTCTATTTTGTCGCTATATTATTTGATTCAATATGTATACTTATGTATATTAAGTAAGGATTTTATAATTTTTTTGCATCAAAGAAACCCTAAGTATTGCTTCTATTAAAAGAAGTACTTTGAATTGGAGTGAAATCATACAAGTAAGGATTTTATAATTTTTAAGTAATGATTGATAGAACCCTAATTTATTTCATAATTCTATAGGTTACTCCATCACCCCCATAAAGTTTTTGGCACCGTTGTTGGGAAAGTTTTTTTTTTGATAAATTTTGGACTATATTATTGAATTAATTATATAGTTAGACCAACTTACATTTTTTTCTTTTTATTATTTTATATTTTGATTATTTGTGTATTTTTGGTTGCATGCTTTATAGTCTTAGAAAGAAATTGTTAACATTTGATCATGAAATTGAGAGAACCCTTTCTAAAATTCAGAAAATAAAAAGTATATTAAAAATGAGCAAAATCATTCTAAATCTTTTAAGGATTATGCAAACCCTTTAGTAGATGGAATTCATCGGAGCATAAATATACCTACAATCCAAGCTAATAATTTTGAGCTAAAACCAATTATCATTCAAATAATTCAAAAATCTCAGTTTGGGAGAACTTTTGTAGAAGATCCTAATTTATATTTAGCCCATTTTTTTTAGAAATTTGTATAATATTTAAATATAATGGTGTCAGTGATGATGCTATTAGACTTAAGATTATTTACCTTTTTTCTAAGAGATAAAATAAAAATATGATTGAATTCTTTATCCCAGACTCTATAACCACTTGGAATGAATTGACTCATAAGTTTCTTGCTAAATATTTTTCACCTTAAAAAATTGAAAAGTTTAGAAATGATATAACTTATTTTACTCAATATAAAGGGGAATCTATTTATGAGAATTAGGAAAGATTTAAGTAAATGCTTACAAAATGCCTACATCATGTATTACCTAATTAGTTGATAATTTATATATTTTATAATAGATTAGTAGGATCTCTTATAGACATAATTAATGCTTCAATTAGAGGATCATTAATGTCAAAGTCATTTGAGGAAGCTTATGTATTAATAGAGGAAATAACTACTAATAATCTATGTAGCCTTTTGATAGGATATATTTTTTAAAAATAACTAAAATTTATGAATCAGATGCTTTATCAATTTTAACTATACAAATTGCAGCGATTTCAAAAAAAATTGAATACTATAGAATAAATTCTGAAATAGGAATAATGATCTCAAGAGATCAAAATTTAATTGAAGATAATTAATAATAAGCAAGGGATTGAACACATGAATATAATTGGAAGATAAAATAGATCTTATATATATATATATATATATATATATATATATATATATATATATTAAGTTGGAGGAATCATTCTAATTTTAATTGATCAAATAATATGGGTGATAATAATCAATGGAATAATGGGCAGAATAATCAAGGAGTAAGTTGGAGCACTTCTCAACAAACTGTTGTTATTCCTAGACTTATAAATCCTCCAGGATTTAATCAAATCAATAAATTTGGAAACAAAAAATAGCATTGAAAGATGTTGTTATGTAGTTAGGAACTCATTTATAAAATCTAGCTGATTTTATTAAAATTTTGAAAACTTAATAAGTCTCCTTGTAATTTAAATTAATAGTAAACCAATTAGATCTTTACCTCGCAATACTAAAATAAATCCTATAGAAAAAAAAGATCTTAATGGAAGTCAAGTGAAGAATGGAAACAATTTACCCCAACCAAATCGAAAACTATCTAGACAAGTCTAGCTGAATGCTATAAATTAACTTAATGTTGCGTTGGAGGCAACCCAGATTTATGTATTGTTAGTTATTAAATCTGGCTGATGAAGAATAAACTAAGTGCTTGTGGGATACAATCTAATTGATATGTTATGCATGGTGCTTAGTATACTAGTTATCATGTAATCAATGTAATATTATGTTATGTTTTGTTATATTTTATGAACATATATTTTATACGTCTTTTATCATTCATATGAAAGTATTTGTAGTGTTCCTTGTGGTTATGTTTCTTTTATTTACATTTTATTAAAAAACCCCTTATACTTATTATACTTTTTATTAATTTTTGTATTCTAATTAATTAATTATCCTTATTAAAAATAATAATTAAAAGTTATATAAAATTAAGATAATAATAAGAACCTATATCATATTTTAAATGAATACTATTTATACTTCATAGAGTGAAAAAAAAAACTATTAATTATCTAACCTAGATCATTTACATTATTGCTTTAATTTAAAATTATAAGTTATACTTTAATTTATTGATTTTTGAAATAACGATGAATAATTAGAATTAATGATTTGATATGAGTAAATTAAAATTAAAAATCGTAAGTAATCCGAATTTGAAATTGATTATCTTAGTAAATTCTTACAGAAAATTCATTAAGGCTATAAAAAAGGGTTTAAAGTAAAAACTGATATTCAAAATTATTAACTATGTACTCCATAAATTAAAAGAGAAAAAGAACTAAGAAAATAGTTTAAAAAGAAAAAGAAAAAGAAAAATAGTAAAAAAAGAAAAAAATGAGTACATTCAAAAATTGGTAACAATTAAAAGCTTATAATCTGATTTCAATCTTATACTTAAATTTATAAGGGAAAAATAAGAAAACTAGCATAAATGATGATGAATTAATGAAGTTTTAACTTTAACTACAAATACATATAATCATTAAGCTATATTATTCGCTTTAAAATTTAAAAATTAATAATTAAAATTATAACCTGTAAATTCAAATTAAGCATTGATAAGAATAATTGATTAGTATAATTATTAATATCTTTTCTAAACTATAATTATAATCTTGTTCATTTTTACTACTTCTACGCTATGATGTATTATCTTATATTTTAGCATATTTTATATTATCATTTTTTACTTTGATTAATTATTTAATTAGAATCACAATATTTTTATTTTCTTGAGGGCAAGCAAGAATTTAAGCTTAGGAGAATTTGATAAGTGTAAATAATTTGTTATTTTATGTATCATATTTTTTTTATTAAAAATATGTTATTTTAGTCGTATTATAACTTTAAATAAAATATTTTTAGTAGGTGACTTAAGGAATAATTTGATGCATTTTAGCTAATTATGTGTTAGGCTTCTTTTATTCAATCTAGCATTTCAGATAAAACAAAAAAGAAAGATCAGATTAATTATGTTGAACAAACTTAAAGAAAATCATAAAATTATAATCAATCAAAGACCAATAATTAATATCATCAAAGAAGACCATAGGAGTATGTGATTTGTTAAACGACCAAGCATATACACACGAGAGTAAAAATAATAAAATTAAAAATTATATATATAGTCATATCATATAAATTACTTCATATTGTATATGTGGCATAAGAAAACTTTCAAAATATTAAATGAGAATATAAACATGATAAAAGCTAATTGTATGATACGATCAGTTATATATTTCTTTCCATTTACTTGAGTGCTCAAATCCAAAACTCCAAATCATTATTATTGCGGGCTTGAATTATGTTTATTTTTTCCAAATATTTTTTTAAAATTTTAAATTTTTTTCTTATTTAAATTTCATATTGCATTATCTATTATCCAATAAGTTAAAATAAATGTCTATTAAGAAAGACCATTCATCAGACATAAATTTTCACTTCAGGGGTTAGCATTCAATAGCTATTTGGTTGTGCAGACCAAATAGCTACCAGTATTAACAATTAATTTTCCTTTAATTAAAAACATGTTTGTTCAAAACCTAGTTTTGACATATTGTGAAAAATTTAATATTTACATACGCGATCCTAAAATATAAAATAAAATTAAATATTTATAATTTTTTCATAGAAATAAAATAAATTTTTTTATACCTCAATACGTCTATGGTTTTAGTAAAGAGTTCGGAATATTTTTCTTGCTATTTTATGAAGTATTTTTTTACTTAAAAAATTTAAATCAATATTTTTTTACTAAAAATTTGATTTAGAACTGCCCCAAACAAAACCAAAATAAAATAATATAATAAATTTATTTTATGCTAATGTTCATTCTCGACTTTTTTTTATTTTACATAAATTAAATTTAAATTATATAAATAATTATTTATAAATTAATTTATATTCTTCACTAATTTTAAAATTATAAAATTACAAATTTTAGTTATCCCAAGATTTTTTATTTAATTTATGCCCAAGTTGCCCAAGAAATGAGTGACTCGGGCAATAGAGGTAAATACATGCAAGGGGTTGGTAAGTTTAGAAAAGTCCTCTCTTCTTAAATCGGTTTGGGTTTCCATTAAAAAATTCCCAAATATTTTTCCTGGTACAAATACAAAACTTATTTATTTATTAAATATATTTCCGTACACTTATATTTAATTATTTATACATATAACCTGCAAAATATTATATTATTACGTATCTGCTGACTGCTGTGTATTCGATTAGCTTTTCTTCTATGCGTATAGATCGCCATACAATTTTTATTTACAAAGTCGACCAAATTGGAGGCATTGATAAAGAGGAAAAAGCTATTTTTTACCGCAGAGAAAGCTCCTTGACGTATACAAACTTTCATCTCCTCGCCGCCTGGTTGTTTTAGCCAGCTTTCTCCTCCTCCGCTCGAGCATTCTGCAGTCAGCAATGGCGGAGAATGAGGAACCTATTCTCAAGCGGGTATACTACGAAGGCTGCCCTGGTTGCGAGCTTGATCAGTGGAGTGACAACAACCGCGGGATGCCGTGCAGATTCTTCATCCATGTCTGGTTCATAACGCTTTGCGCCGGTAATTACTTATTGCTGTTCTTTCATCGTCTTTTCATTTTTTGCATTTCGCGTCCAAGAGTTTTCTGTTGTTTTAGGCCGTTTTTCGGTAATTTTGTGGAGCCATTCTTGTGTTGTTTTAATGGAATGAAATTAGCTTTACATATTGTTATCCGGATGCCCTTGGATCTAGTGTTCGATTGTTGTCGTCGTCGAGGAGGCTATGATTGAGGTAGTTCACATGTTTTTTTTTCCGTGGTTCTATTTGGTTGTGAGATTAGTATTTCGATGTGGGAGCTCGTATAATTACGAAGAATTTCACTAGGTTGTCGAGAGGCTTTGTCTTTCTTCCAATCCTTCTTCAAATGCATTGACAAAATTGTACTTGTGCTCACGGCTGTAAAAAATAAAAGAGCGATGTTCTTTCCGCAATCTCCGGAATTAGAGGGAAACCGTTTTTCTATTTGTTTTGGATGTTTGCCGAACTACTTCACCTTTTGGATCGGGCTGTTTTGACCTTCTAAATAATGCACTTCGTATCGAAATCTTTTCTCGTTTTCTCCCCCGTATTTCAGTAAATTTGGCAGCCGTTCTCGTTTTGCTTGTACTTTAGTATAATAGTCTACTAAATGGGCCGTGTTGGTACTCGGATGCTCTTGAATCTTTTATTCGTTTAGTGTGTGTGCGCGCGCGCGCGCTCGAAGAGGGCTACGATTGAGGTATTTCAGGATTTATGCCCTTTTTGTGGTTTTTCTTTGGTCGATGGATCAATATTGCGATGCTCTAGCCTGATTATTTACGAAGTATTTGAAATGGAGCGATGTTCATGTCTCAATCTCCTGAATTGATGGAAAGTTCGCCTTTATATTTGTATGTATTTTCTTTTTGACCAGCTTTCTTCATTAACTAGTCTCGATTTAACGAATGGTAGCGGCCGATCTTCTAAAAGAATTAAGCGATGAAAAATATTATTGAAATGGAGCATCGTTCCTGTCTCAATCTCCTGAATTGGTGGGAAGCTCGCCTTTCTATTTTGTATGTATTTTATTTTTTATCAGTTTTCTTCATTAACTAGTCTCCACTTAACGAATGGTAACGGCGGATCTCCTACAAGGATTAAGCAATGAAAATATAATTTATTTATCAAAAAAGTTTAATTTAAAGTCCTCAAGTTTCTTTTTGGCCCGATTTAAGCCAACTCTATTCTAAATCTTGCCTAAATAGGATACCAAACAGTCCCAAAAATTTCCAATTATCAGTCCTTTCTCTGTTTTACTTTAGTTGGATGCCTTTAGGTCCATTGGAGCCTAATGAATCTCATCCGTGCCACCTACTAACCGTGATCATCTGATGAGAACTATATGATGCACAAACACGGGGCCGACAACATAGATATGACACGGCACATACACAAGACATATCAATTATTAAAAATATAGGACACAAACACAAGTTGGACGCGGACAGAAGTTGGACACGATATTATAATTTTTATTTATTAAAAATAATATATAAAATTGAATAAGTAGAATATTTAAAGTAATTGAGAAATAAAAAATAATTTATTAGGATTTGCGCTTAAAATAATTAATATTAAAATATCGAGAGTTGGGCATCAATGTTGTGTTAGACATCGAGATGGGAGACAACAATGCTCTCGACAATCGGGCATTGTTGTTATGTAATGGGCATCGGGCTTTGATGTCAAGACGATGTCAGCTGTCGATATCGCGATGACGTCGGTCATCAATCTCGAGATGATGTCGGTTGTCAATCTCGAGATGACGTCGGTCATCGATGTTGAGACGACATTAGACAAAGTTGAGATGTCTAGATGGCACGTGGGCGTGATTGTGGGTGTAGAAATTGCAAGCGCCAAGCATCAATGTCATCATATCGTCAGACTTTGATTTTGAGATGGTTTTAAAATACTGATGTTATGACAACATTGGATATCAATATTGAAATGACTTCGAGTGTCGTGAAACCTTCGCTGCAACCTACTAGAGAGAAATGAAAATGAGAATGTTCAGGGAATGACGTATTGAGCGCATATATTTATTTGGGACTTCGGAGATGAAATAAAAAATTAATTTTTAATTTTTGTACTAGATAAAAATTTGAGATATAGTAAATTATATTAAAAAATTTTTCGTAAAATATTTTAGACTCGTTAGTCCAATTCATTTTTAATTAGACATATCTTCGATTTGCCCGACTCGACAGAGGTGTGTCGGATGCATGTCATGTCTGATATGTGTCGGACACTGCATACTTCTTTGAGAAGTGTTGGTGCATCATAAGATGAGAGTTTCAAAAGGAATTGAAGTTGTGAAATTTAAATGTAATATTTATTCAAATATAAACTTTATATTAAAAAATTACTTGAAAAATTATTTTTTTGTAAAGATATGAATATTTGAAACAAACATTACCTAGTGGGCCAAATTATAAATATAAAAATAAATAAATAAAGAAAAATAATGTTATTAATGAAAGATCTGAACATTTTAAATATTTTATGGCATATTATTAGTGCATGCATAAATCTTCCATGCATAAATTATTACGGACATAAATGAGATAACTTAGAAGATTCTTTCAAATATATGGAGAATTTGAGATAGGGTTTGTTAGTGATTAGAAGACTAAGATAAGAATTGTGCTCAAACTGATGAAAGAGTTTCTTAGATGTCTATTACTGAAGTTAGAAGATCTAGTAGAATCTCATAACCTTCACAATGGTATTCTCCTTATATCATTTATTGCTGACAGATGGTGGTGAACTAAAGTGATATGATGAAGCTATACAAGTTGATGATTCAAAGAAGTTGGAGTTAGCCATTGATGATGGATTTAGTCACTCATGTTAAATTAGGCTTGAGAATTGACCAAACTATCAAATAGCAAGAAAGGACTGCATGAAAAAGATTGAAAAATGCATCTGATGGCAGTAAGTGCTATAAGGCAAGACTTGTAGTAAAAGAATTTTAACAAAATAAAGGAGTGAACTGCATTGAAATTTTTTCTCCACTCGTGAAGATGACAACTATTAGAATTGTGTTGAGTATAATAGCAACAAGAGATTTATATCTAGAATAAATAGATAAGAAAACTTCTTTTCTCTATGCCGACTTAGAAGAAGAGTTGTACATGTTACAACCCGGAGGATACATGGTTATAGGGAACGAAGATATAGTGTATAGGCTCAAAAAGAGTATATATAGATTGAAGCAGGCACCAATGTAGTGGTAGAGAAGATTTGTCAGGTTAATTTCTGACAAAAAGTACCCAAAGTATCAGGTAGATCATTATCGCTGCTTTAAATATTTTGATAACTATTATATATTTCTTCTTTTTCATGTGGATAATATACCGATTGCAGGATCAGATATGAAAAAATATAAGAGAATTGAAAGAACAATTATCAAGGGACTTTGAAATAAAAGATTTGGGTCCAGCTAAGAAAATACTTGATATGAGAATCAGTAAGAATAGGAGTGCAAGTACTTTGAAGTTATCTTAAGATGAATATGTTGAAAAGATACTACAGATATTTAACATTGAGTAAGGCTAAGCCAATTTGCACTCTCTTAGGTAGTCACTTTCGGTTATCTAAGGAACAATCTGTTAGGCGGCCCCTCCGGTCCTTACTTACTCTAGGCGGGCCCCTCCGGTCCTTACTTACTCTAGGCGGGCCCCACATGGAGTTAATTCAAGGGTTGGAGGGAAAATTTGAATGGAAAGGGGGGGGGGGGATTTGAATAGAAGAGCTGTTTAGGAATTTTGTATGGGGATGAGAGTTAAAGAGGGGGAAAGGGGGGAATTAGGTCCTCATCTTGAATTTGAATGAAAAGTTTGAGATTTCATTGTGTGCTTGGGCTCTTGGGTTTGCTAGAGACTTGTGGAGAGTTGTTCTTCCTCTCGAATCGAAGGACGTTGTATCTTTCTTTGTTTTCTTGCATCTACTAGTGGAAACCTTGTTTCTTTTCCTTATTTTTTCTCTTTTTTGGTGCATTTCCTGCTGCGGAGCTGTTGTAAAACTGCTGGGACAGCAATTTTGCTCACTGTTTTGGGCTGATTTTGACTAGGGTTGCTTGCGAACTCAAGCATTACCTTAGGGTTACTTGCGAACTCAAGTATTTCCTATCACAATCGCCTAAATTTGAAGCAGAGTAAGAAGAAATGGAGATAAGTCCATATGCTTTAGCTGTTGAATGCTTGTATGCTATGATCTGTGTCACGATCCGGCCCGATATGCTCGAGTTGACGAGGTGGGAACAGACGGTCGTATAGAAAAATTAAAACATTCATTTCAATATTAACATATTCAAATATTCATCTAAATACAATTAGAAAAGAGCCATTTATCTTCTATTTTCACAATTTCTAATACATCAAAAGTAATAACTCATTAACATAAAACTATTATAAGTAGATCACAATACATAATTCATCATATGATATTGAATAACCATAAAGAACCCGTCTCCTTGGGATTCTCTACTACGGTAAGTGAGAGGTCTATCAGTCATCAAAGCTAAGCAGGTTCTCTTGTTAAATATTTCCCCAACTAGGGTGAGTTAATGCTCAGCATGTAACAAGTATTTCTATTAAATTCATAAGGCAAGGAAAATAAAATATTATGCATGTAATTTTCATATTTCAGTGCATAAGTAAGTTAAAGAAGAAACACTATAAATGACATGAATTGATATTGGATATGCATATTCTGTATGACATTTTATGTGCCTATTTTTCCTTTATCATTTCATATGACCAAAACTTTCTCATTTATCATTATTTTTATAATTTTCCTTTATGCTTTTTTTAACATATAATACTTATCTATAATTTTATACACCCGTAATGGAAGTATTAAAATTTTTGTACTGATCTAGTACACTTTCAATCTGTCAATTATTTTCTTTTTTAGTCTGCTCTGAAGAGCCATATTTGCCTTTACCATCTGCCTTTACCATTTACCTTTACAATATGATATTCCGTATCAACATAAACATTCAATCATTCAATATTTGTCATAGAAAGATGAGATAATTCATACAATCATATGTGTATATTTAATGTATTATTTTTATCCAAATTCTATGTGTAGGCATTTCAAAACAATTAAAAGAAATATGCTATACTGTCTATCTTTGTTGTTGCAGTAAAATATGAAAAGACTAACGTGCAACTTTTCAACTGAATAAAATGTCTAAAACATATGCTTTCTTTCATAAAATTTAAAGAATCAAAAATATGAAATTGACAGAAATATAAGTACCTACCTCAATAAGCAATAGTCAAACTCTACGAGAAAAATAAGTCATTTAGTTTTGTGTCGTATTTATTCTTCTATAACTAATACCTAAAGTAATGAAAATCTTTTTTACTAACTTAATGATCATAATGCATTTCCATTAAATCAATTTTTTAATATTAAGAATTTTCGAATTTAATCAAATCCTCATTTTTAAAAATTCATATTATCGATTAAATTCATGATTTTTCTATTTTAATAATATCCCTCTTTCTAAAGTAAATTAAATTTAACTTTATTTTCGAATATTTCCTTAAACCTATATTTTAGAAATAATATTTTTACTATTTTCATCCTATAAGAATCCAAATCTTCCCGTTCACCTAATTAATAATTAGGGTTAATGTATTTTCGGATTTATTTGAATTAAAATTTTGCGTAACAAAATAATTTCTTTCAGTAAAACATTCTTAAGACAATTAGGAACAATAATTTTTAATGAATTTTCTTAAAAATCCAAGAATTTGAAAAACCATAATTTTTGAAACTCAATAAAAATTAGGGAAAAACTTTATTTTTATGTCTAAAATCCTTCCTCATATATTCCTTATTAATCTCCTTGATAAATTCTAGGTTTTGAAAAAACCCTAGAATTTTTTCCTTAAGAAATCTATGCGAAAACGGAGAAATTTTTTAATTAAAAATATACATTAGTCTTCCCTTATTCTCCCTATAGAAATGTTTTAATTAAATTTAATTTTATTTTTGAATATTTCTTTAAACCTATATTTTAGAAATAATATTTTTACTATTTTCATCCTATAAGCATCCAAATCTTCCCCTTCACCTAATTAATAACTATGGTTAATGTATTTTTGGATTTATTTGAATTAAAATCAAGAAAATTAAAATTTTGCATAAAAACATAATTTCTTTTAGTAAAACATTCTTAAGACAATTAGGAACAATAATTGTTAATGAATTTTCTTAAAAATCCAAGAATTTGAAAACCCTAATTTTTGAAACACATTAAAAATTAGGGAAAAACTTTATTTTTATGTCTAAAATCCTTCCTCACACATTCCTTATTAATCTCCTTGATAAATTCTAGGTTTTGAAAAAAATCTTAAAATTTTTTCCTCAAATAATCTATGCGAAAACGGAGAAATTTTTTAATTAAAAATATACCTTAGTCTTCCCTTAATCTCCCTCTAGAATTTCCCCCAGATTTGGCCGCCGAAAATCGTCACTGTCGCCATCGTCGTCGCTGCCTTATAAGCCTTGCCGTCGTCATTGTTCGTCTCTCCTTGTTTGGCCGAGAGAAGTGGGAGGCGAAATGAGAAGAGATCGATTGATTCAATTTCTTAAGGCCTTTAGGCGGTTAGGGGTTTCGAAAAAGACCAAATTACCCTCGAATAATTTCTCTTAAGACCATGAGGGGCTATTAAGTTAATATAAAACTTTAGCGATTTTTATCTCCCAAACCGTGCAAAATTCTCCATAAGTTCTTTATATCGAATTGATCAAAATTAAATGAATAATTTTATAAAATTTATTTTGTCGAAATCTGACAACTTCGAAAATTTGATCCTTTTCGTCGCAGTGCGTCGCAACACGTCGTTACGTTATGATTCCGTGTTTTCGGGTTTTACAGTCTCTACAAAACCTGATACATCATATGTAATGGGAGTAGTCAGTAGATTCATGAGTAAGCTAGACAAATGTCATTGGGAGGTGGTTAAGTGGATTCTTAAATACTTAAGAGGGACGGTTGGCAAAGCACTTTGCTTTGGACATGCAGGCCAGGGACTACACTATAGGGATATGTAGATTTTAATCTTGCTGGAGATATTGATGATAGGAGGAGCACAACTAGTTATATCTTTACTTTTAAAAATATTACAGTAAGTTGGGTTTTTAAGTTAGAGAAGATTGTTACTCTCTTAACTTCAAAAGTTGAATTTATTGCTAGCACTAAGGTTATCAAGGAAATGAAGTGTCTGCAAAGCTTTATGGCAGAACTTGGCAAAGGGAAAATAAATGGTAAATTGCATTGTGGCAACATGAGTGCTATTTGTTTGCCAAAAATGTTGCATTCTATATTAGGATCAACATATCTAACTTTGGTATCATTTGATTCATTTACTCATAGAAGATGGTTAGTTATCTTTGGAGAAGATACATAATACTCAAAATTTTGTAGACATATTATCGAAGACGGTTACAATTGATAAACTAAAGCTATATTCAACTTCAGTTGGTCTTTATGAAGACTAATGCAGGGGTGAGCCATAATATAGTTTTTTTTAATCATTAATGCTATAGATCGGTAGGAGGATTGTTCGCAAATCGCAATCAATTTTCAAGTGAGATATTATTAGTTCTTTGTGGAATATGACTCTGTCTATTAATTAGGTTGTATTGTTGACTCAGATCTCAATTCCATTGGTTGAGCTTGATGAGGAGCTCACTTGGGGGTTACAGGGAGGTAGCGCGCCTTCTGCTTGGGGCTGAAGCCATCGAAACAAATTTTTTCCTGTATGTACAGTGCTGTGACACTATAAATCCAGTGCTAAGGCACTATGGATTTCCTTTTTGATAGAGAGCTCACTGCCAAGTTGTTGTGAACATAGTGCTGCAACATTGTGGACCTACTACGAGACAGACAACTTAGTGTTGTGACGCTGCATGCCGGCTGAGTCAATTTCTTTCCTACAATTTTTATATGGTTGTAATCTCAAAAGGAGTGTGTGCATGCATGAAAGGGTGTGAAGACTGTAAGAGAAGGAGAGTAAAATTTGTATAATTTCTCTCATTTTTCATTGTGGATTTCTTACCTAGGTGTGGCTCCTTGTTATTTTTCTATTTTCAGTGTTTTCTTCGTTAAATTCTAACGTTCTTTCTCACTGTTTGTTTTTTGTTTGTTTCGTTCTTTGTTTACTCCCAACATACAACTGGTTTTAAAGTAATTTTGTTTTGACAAGGAATAGTAAGCAAATTTTTCTAGCAAACACATGTTGAATTTTGTGGTATTACCTTTCCTTTTAACATGAAAAATCTTCTGTGTTATATGTTTTTTCAAACTAATCAATTGATTTTTGATAAAAATGATTTTCTATTCTACATCTTTAATTCTTATCAATTATTTATAACTCTTATTTAATGTTTGTTATGTTTTTATTCTTAGTGCTTGTAATTCGATTTTAGAACAAGAATATTAAAATTGTTCAGTTTTTAAAAATTAACTTTTTAAATGAACTTCCCCTGCATTTGGATCTGTGCTAGCATTTCCAAACCTTCTACTTCTAGTTTATGAAATTTAACAGGACATGCTATTGCTACTGTCTCTTTGCATCACCGTCTATCCTGTCCACTTGATTGGCGCATGGTAAAGTATTTGTATAAAGAAAGAATGCATAATTTTTTCTCGAGGAAGAGCAAAATGTGGCCAAAAAGTAAAGAAGGAGCGCAAAGAAAAGAGAATGTTGGTCTGGCCTTCCTTTTTGCTTGATGATAATACGTTTTTGGAGGACGGACAATGCAAATTTTTGTCGGGTGTACGAATGTAAACAATAGAGAAAGTCTTCTTTAATTCAAATGAGACATAATGCTTGAAGTTAATCAAGATGATCTGCTGTTATCCTGAGGACATGATTAGCTAATTTCATTTTGTCATCGTTGTCATCATCATACCTTTTAGACTGATCCCAATTCAGCTCTTGGCTAACATTTACGTCATTTTCTGATATTGAAGTTTGCAAGAAACAAGCGGGTAATATCATTAGTCATTCCATTGTTGTCAAAATTTCCTTTTTATTATGCAGCGTTATCTTATTTACGTCATTGCATTTATTTGTAAAATTTATAAGATAAGCTGGTGATATATATATAAGGCCCAGCAAATAAGGGTCTGTTCCTTTGACTAGGGAGTTCATTTCATAACTTCAATTCTTGTAGTTCTGCAGACATTAGTACTTCATTAAGTATCATATAGGAATGTGGGCTCCGAAAATTCTATGCCCTGGCCTCTCCGCGCCGCCTCTTTTTCTTTCTGTGATTTGTTTATGTGGGCGAGGAGAGTTTTAACAGATTTAAGTTATGGGTAAATTTTTTGAAGGCAGATTAGGTTTGTAGACAAGACACTACCTAGAAATTTCGCCCTCATTTTGTGAGGGCTTTATAATCTGAGTTCTGATTTTCTATAGGCGTAAGCCCCTATATTTACTTACCCTTTTTAATAACGAGAGAGAACTTTCGATTAAGGCTTGTTGTAACATAGGCCGCATAGGTTGCAAACCCAACATATAATAGCAATAGTTTTAGAGTTTGAATTTGAATTTTGAAGTTTATCACCATAAACTTAAAATAAGGGATGGGGGGAACGAAGATGAGCCCGATCAAGATCCCATAGTTCTGTCGTCTTGGGTTGTCATGGTCTTTAATTTACTTAGTCAGAGGAGTTAGTCAACCCAACCTGACAGAAGACACCTTGTCAGCAACCATGAATTGCTTTGTCTAAGAATATCTTGTAGACCTGGGGTGAATGTTTGTCTAAGGAGTAGATCTGAATCCACCTTAGCTAATAGAGGGCTTTGTGCCTATTGAATATTCCCTATGATCCATTACTTAAGGGTTTGACGCTATTAAGGAACTATGTGCTTTGACCGTGATCGTGATATAATGGTGCCATTTTGCTTCAAAACCATCCGATCGGAGGGCACATGCTACTTTCTTGCTGGTAAGAGACTATTTGAACCCAACTCGACATTTGTCCTTTGTAAGCTGAATTTAATTTCAATTGTATCACCCCCAACAAATAGTTGTGGGAAGTGGATGGGTTTTAATTTTATTAGGTGATAGATTTTATTTTAAGGATTTAGGCTTATAGTGGTTTTGAGATAACTCTTTCGGTTGAGATTTATATTCAATACGGTCATGATCGGGGTGACGTTGAAGTTACTTTAAATTTATGTATTTTGATGTGGCGTTCACGAGTATTTTGAAAGACAGATTACCCTCCGGTTGAGATTTACCTTAAACACGGCTATTATCGGGGATTTCATGAGTAATTTCATTTCGTTGGTTGAACCTTATCGATTCTGTCTATTTGCCCACAGAGAATCGGGTTGATTGTCAGCTTTATGCTCTTATTAGTAAATTTTTCTTATAATAGACCTTAAAGGTCTAATATGAATGTATAAAACAAATATCCCGATCGACGTTATGATTGTATATTTGTTTGATAGTTCGAGTTGTGTCAACTCTTATTTATTCTCGTAGATGGATCAGACTTGATCTTAACTTCATTTTTTAACCCGCACAACATCTTTAGACGTCACGTGTGTGTATATATCACGTTCGTCGGGGCCCATGCGGGATGCATTTTTAGTATATAGATTGGAGCTATTATCGAGAT
The DNA here is from genome assembly GCA_022539455.1 of Dendrobium nobile. NCBI lineage: Eukaryota > Viridiplantae > Streptophyta > Magnoliopsida > Asparagales > Orchidaceae > Dendrobium > Dendrobium nobile. The sequence continues at coordinate 66,095,919 of CM039726.1, read as the reverse complement.
CTCTCCTTCTGTCCACTTGTACAAATGGGTTCCTGATCTGGCAGCGTAGCACTGCGGTATGGGTTGCTTGTTGCTTCTTGCAGACGAACTGCGTGCATTGACGAAATTCTTGCAGCTGCTTGTAGATGCTTGCATTCATCACAAGCTCATTATTTTTCCCTACAGGCAGTGTGTTGTATTCACTGCAATCTTCTTACTCATGCATGTAGGGGATCCACCACACTTGCGATACATTCACTGTATTTTCTTGTAGGTAGGACCATTGTATGCATTACAAGCTTTCTGTTGTCGTCTGCAGGAAAGTTGCATTGAATGCAGATCTTCTAGTGTTGCTTATAGGTGTTTGAATTTACTACAACTTTTCCTTTATTTGCTCGTAGATAGCATGTTGTGCATATGATGAGTCTCCTATAGTGACTCATAGGTGTTTGCATTTGTTTCAAATCGATCGCCGTTATTTGCGGAGGTTCAATGCATTTACCTGACATTGAATAATTGTTGATTGCAAGGGTGTCGTAACATCTATCGCTTGTTGCTGATTATCACCTGTGGGCATACTGTTGAACATACGAAAAATCTTCCGTCATTGCTTGCGATGGGGATCAGGCCTGGGTCATGAGTTGGAGGAGGCTGCAGAACACGAACGGAAAGCTGGAGTTCGATGCGGGAAGCTAGGCTAGGGGCTTCGGCTTCTTTACTCACGGGAATACGCCGGCGAATATATATATATATATATATATATATATATATATATATACACACACAGAGAGAGAGAGAACGGGTCTTTGCGTGCCTGAGTTCGAATGCTTGAGAGTTTCGGTCATTTTGTCCAGTGTGTTGCAGTTGTGAGATCGTGCTTAAGTTGGGTAGTGGGAGTCGGCGGTTAAAGGTCTACGGTAAAGAAGGAACTGATAAAGTAATATCAGAATGCTCACTTCAAATGTTGTTGAGATGACATAACAGCTGTAGTTCTGCATAGAGCTATCATTTAATTTTCTTGCCATAAATTGAAATTTTGATGCTGTCCTGTTTTTCAATTATTGTATTAGAACTATGCACTGCTAAATGTCATGATTCTGTCTTTCTTGGACTGATGCACTAGCTATTTTTATTGCTGTGTGGGGGTGGGATTTGAGAAGGGTGATGTCCTGCCTCTTATTAATTGAAATCAGAAAGGACTGTGGTGCTGATAATGACCGCCACCCGAGTAACTGTGTTCTTCTTTGCTAATGAACATTTCCTATTACTCCAAGAAGTTCTACTTTATCATAATGAAAGCTTTTGGTTGTTAAGGGTTTTTGTTCCCTTAGCTGGCTGGTTCTGGAATCAGATTATTCTTTTGAAAAGCCCTTTTCCCAAAAAGCCATTTTGGTACATGACTGCTAGCTTTATCAAGCAAATGTTCGTTCTATCTTTTGTGCAATCTAATTCTGAAACTGCTACTTTTTATTTGCAGCTTTGCCAATATCATCCCTGTTTCCATTCTTGTATTTCATGGTATGTATAAGCAAATAATTGTTTAATCTCTTGAATTCTATCAGTTTATCCACATTTTAGAGTTTCTTCACATTTTCATCTTATTGGAATTGAATGATGTAGTTATGGGTGCACTTGTATATAGTTCTTTTGAACAATTTTCTTGTCAGTTATTATTTGCAGATTTATTTAATTTGCTTTTTTTTTGTGAAGACGCTTAGTCTTCAGGAAATGAACTGTAGATTACTTTTGAATTCATCGTCGCATGTTTTGTAATGCAAATTCTTTAGCTTTATGTATTTCTTTGCTTAATATGTCATGTTTTCGCTGTCAACTTATTTCTATCTTTTGTTTGAGAGTTGAAACTCTTTCTACTAGCTGTCACTTCTTCTGCATGAACTATGCATCAAATTGTCAGATAAAAAATATTTTCTTATGGATTCTTGTGTAAAATGTATTTCAATACCTTAGAATCAGAACTGCACCCGCTCTTGCTACATTACATTGTCCAGCAGTATCTATCTTCCTTATATTCTATTGTTGAAAAATAAAAAGAAGAAAGACTGTTAAAGCAATAAAACAAAAGAGAGAATCTATTGATTTTTTTTTTGCATGAGGGATCCAAAGTACATACTATTTATAAACAAGCATGGGGACCCAAGGGGGGCCTGGTCATGAGCCGAGGAAGGCAGAGTAGTAAATAAAAACTATTAGCGGAACGAAAGCACAATATTATCCTTCTCTTAATGGACAACCAAAATAGGGAATGAAACAAGGGTTGTTTATTACGTTGCTATCAAATTGTCAAGGCAAGAGGAAAACCAAGGAGAAACTGCCCTTTATGTTGCCAAAACATGATTGGTTTGATTGCTCCAATTTTGGGCTTGATTTTCAGAATTTATTGGTGATTGAATGCAATATATTTTCTTTGTTGTATGACCCTTAATTCCTTTTTTATTAGCCTCGGCCAGCAATCCTTTGAAACATGGAAGGGGTTGTTGGACTGTTTGCCCAAATTCCCATGCTTTCCGTTAAAGTTGGGAATATATATTGATCATTTCTAGTTTAAAATCGAGACTGTCGATTTGAATTTGATTTAGGGCTTCAGTGATAATATCCACTGTATGAGATTTTGTTGGAGTGTTTAATATATATTTTAAATAAACTATAATTTGAAGATTTTTGGTTAAGTTTACTCCTCTCATGAGGTGGAATGTGGATGAAGGTCTAATAAGCAAAGATTTTTATTGGGATAGTGGAGATAAGTTTAGTTTTGGGGTTGATTTTAGTGAGGACTTAACATGATGTTTTTAATTTTAGGATTCTTGGTGGCATCAGATTAATGAGATATGCAAAAATACAAATATTCTCTCTCGAATAATGAGCATTTTTAAAGATTATGATGGATTATCTTTCTTCAAGAAGATGTCTATTTTCTTTCGTCGATCTCATTTTATTGGGGAGTTAAATATACTTACTTCAGTGAACAATATCATGTTGAAGGAGATAATCCTCAAGAATGGAAAGAAAGTACTCTTTTCCAATATTGGTTCGAATGCCTTGTATTTGAGTTTGACTAAGTATGTATGTAGATATGGACTTTTTAAAAGATATGATAAATTTCATATGTATATTTCATCAAAAAAATTCAAGTTGTTCTAATGTGATTAACTACAAATGATATGGGCCACTTGCCCTTGAGACATTGTTGACATGGGAGGGTCTCCAAATATTACTATGAATGCAAAAAATGGTTAGGAGGATTTATAAGGATGGCTATAATAATTGTTTATGAAGGGATTTGATATCGGGAAATAAATGCATTTTAGACTTATCTTTTTGAGTCTTTGTTTTTGTGTTGATTTGAGGAGTGGTTGGATTATTTGGAGTTGGCTGAGCTTCTTCTGCATGTCTTTTTATATCTTTCTCAATTTTTCGAATTTTCACATCTAAACCAAAATTTATAACAAAACTTCTTATTTTTTTATCTTTTCTAGCATATTTTGATTCCACTATCAACTATTTTTACTATTAAAAACTTTTCATTTTGATACTCCAAGAACATCTTTTGTAATATTTTTAATATCAGTAGCAATTGTTTACACATAACATTATATTACTCATACGCCGTCAAAATATTAAGATCTTGAATCTTACTCTAAAAAATATTATTATTAATATTATTTAAATGTCCCATCTAATCATAGGACAACATTTTACTTTATTTTATATATTCTGCCCTTCATGTTTAAGTCCAAAATTAATAAACAATGCTGTGTATTTAAACTTTCACTTGTAATAACTTTATAATCTAAACTATCTATTTTTTTATAAGAAAGTAATCAATTTGAGTTTTATTATGTCCATTCTTATAAGTGATGAGATGCTCATCTCTTTTCTTAAATAAGATGTTAACAATTACAAAATCATAAGCTAGAGAAAAATTTATTATGGTTCTGCCACATTCATTAGTTGCTAACTCATGACCACCATAAATTTTTTTAAATTCTTCTTCATCTCTACAAAGATGTCCATTTAAATCTCTTCCAATAAATTTTTTTTTTCAAGAGGTACTTTTATATTAATTTTTCTAAGTCATTTTAAAATTGTAATTTTGAACAAATATCCAAATCTATTTGAGGAGTATAAGTTTTTATAATATTAATAATCTTAGCATAAACAACAATCTTTAAAGCTATAATTATTTCTCCAATTTTATTAATTTTATAACATTATCTTTCAAACTTTTTTCTATAATCACACCTACACCATTTTTAGTATGACTTATTCTCGAGTGCTATAGTTTAAATCCTTAACTATCAATCTCCTTAGCCTTTTCTGTAACCCATTTAGTTTCATGAATGCATAAAATATTTATTTTCTTATGAATAATAATATATATTAATTTCATTAATTTGCATATAAGAGAATCAATATTTCAAGTTCCTATATTTATTCTAGTTTCATGGACTAGCTTCTTAGCCCACATTCGTCCATGAAGTGGGAACCCTTGGTTATTTAACACTGTACCCGGGGGTCGGTGCAACGACCCTTGCACGCTTCTCACTATATTTTATACAATATTTTACCTCTAGGAAACACCCTAGCATTCATACAATGTATTAAATGATTTATGTCATGATTATTCGACAAGTTTTATGCTGGCTGTCGACTAGCTAATGTAACCCTTCACTTTTGTCATCCAACACTTGGAACCTGACAACGACAATGTTGAGTAGCATTGTGGTATTATTTTATTAAAATATATTTCATTTGTGGTATCGCATACTTCTTTGGCAATCCCGTTCTACTTGAAAATTTGACCAATGTTATTGTCCTAAGGTGTTGGTGAACCCGTGCATTGCCATCTTGTTTTGGATTTCTAATTTTGTACTTTGGATTCTTTTTTGTGGAGGAATGACAACAATAATGAGGTAATTATCTTTTGTTCTACCGCTAATGAACACCATAACTGATTGGGACCATTGAAGGTTGTTTTATTGGTTCAACTTGTTGTGCCAGGGCCCAAAAACTGGTAGATTTGAGAAGCTTTTTTGATAGTTGAAGTTTTTTTGAGGGAATGATTCTCGGCTAGAGGTGGTGTTGAATGAGAAGCTTCTATTCAAAGTAATTCCATATTTAACTATACATGGCTTTGAGTGACGACGAAGGACTAGAGAACGGAAGGGGATAAGGAGGGGTAAACGGATGCCTCTGATATCATGTTGGAAAATAAAGTTAAGAAAGGCAAGCAGAACAACATATAGAAGAGAGAATCTATTGATTTCTTGTTTCTTGAGGGAGCCAAGGTACTCACTATTTTAGGCAAGCATGGGGACCCATTAAGGGCCTTCCATGCCAAGAAAGGAAGGATGGTAAGTAAAAAATATTGGGGAGGTAAATGCATGATATTATCCTCTACACAATGGAATTAATAACAACCAACAAATGGAAAAAAGATGATGGTTTTTGGGCGGTAATCAAAGTTGTCCAGGAAAGGGAAGAGCATGAAGAAACCTCTCCCTATGTTGACAAAAATTCTAGGTTTGATTGCTCCAATTGTGGGCTTTGATTTTCAGAATTGATTGGTGGATGAAAGCAATATATTTTCCTTATTTATATGACCCTTAATTCCTCTTATGTTAGCCTCAACCAGCAGTGTTCGGCAACCACCACATTCATTACGTCACTAAGGGTGTTGATGAACAGTAGGTTGATTTCAGAGGCCATGCCTGAAGGTGTAAATGAGCTGCTGTATACTTCTGTTTCTTAGGCTTTCATATTATCAGCTCTTTTCCTTTCTCTCCCTTGCTTAATAAACTTCCACTCTTCACTTTTTAATAATCTATACTGTGATGAGCAAAGCGTTGCGAGCTCTATCTTTACTCTTATTCAAGACTATAATTTCTTAAAGATACCGCATCAACGTTGTTCCAGTACTCCTGCCATACTAACATTTCATAGATTCAAGAAATCAAGATTTGTTCTCCAAGTCTTACAATATGGGAATCATATGATTCTCTTTTATTGAATCCATCATAATCTGATTCTCCATTCACGAATTAAAACTGAATTTCATTAATATATGTATTTAACCTCGCCATTTTGATTCAAACAGATGAGGGATTTACATGTTGCCAAAAGAGTGGAAGACATTGGTTTTTATGCCGGTTTTGTGGGTCAGTATTTGAACTGCTGAAGTGGAAAGCATTTATGTTATTATGCTCTGCCATGCTTTTGCAGAAACGCTCTTTGTATGGATCAACATGGCATCTTAAATGCTCAGCTCTGACATCAACTTCTGTTTATTCGTCAGGTTCATCATTTATGCTGGGTAGGGCTTTGACATCGGTGTTTTGGGGAATAATAGCTGACCGTTATGGGAGAAAACCTGTTATAGTGATAGGACTTATTGCACTGTAAGTATTACTTTCAATATTTCAATTCTTGTTGTCACATCTTTCATGATCTTTAGCAATTATATTTGGATGGTATTGCTTTGCTTTCTCAAATCCTTCCATGCAAAAATGTCATGTTTTGATGTTTCAGGGTGATATTTAACACATTATTTGGTTTAAGCACAAGCTACTGGATGGCGATTGTGACAAGATTTCTTCTGGGATCATTGAATGGTTTGCTTGGCCCGATAAAGGTTTACAATCCGTTTTAATATGTACAAAATCATTACTTCGACGTTGTGAAATAACTGGATGGATGATATTTATGTTCATTGCTATAACCCCATTGCATCGATATAGGCTTACGCTGTGGAAATTGCTGGTACAGAATATCAAGCTGTCGGCATATCTCTTGTAAGATCCTTACCGTCTTCCTACACATTTGATGCTTATTTCGTTTTGTTACACTTCTCATGCATAATGTAGACTGAATTGTTTAAAATGTCTGTCATTGCAGGTTAGCACAGCATGGGGCATGGGCCTGGTGGTTGGTCCTTCAATTGGAGGCCTTCTTGCACAGGTAAACAATGATTTTATGCATTTCTATGCGGTCATTTCTTGTGTCCATTTCTATACTGTGATTTTATGCAATATATTTTGCATTGGCCTTTTCCTGTAACAACAGCTAGTATGAAAAGAACTAGTGAGCTATGAGGCTTAATAAATTTTGCAAATTAAATAGCAGTTAAATTACATGATTAAATTCACAATATTGAAATCATAAATAAACTAAATTTGACATTGTTTATAAAATATGATAAAATCATATTTGACATTAACCTTTATTTCCTCTGAAGTTTATACTGAATATTAATTTTGGTCTTTAAAAGATTTGGTTACACTTTCATAAAAATATTTAATGGAGCCCATGTAAACATGACATTATCGCAATTGAATAACATAGAGGTCCCTTTTGACTCTTTAGGGGCCCCTTTTGCTTCAGCTGCTATACAAGTATCATATCTACGGGGTCTCGTTTGTCCCATTTATAATGTAGTGACTCATGGGGATGCATTTGCCTCACATACAATTATAAGTTGTTGTGGGCTCCGAAAATTCGGCCCCGGCCTCCGCTCGCTGCGCTTTTATTCGGCGAGGGAGTTTTAACTGAATAAGTTCCGGGGTAAATTTTGGAAGGCAGATGGGTTTGTAGATAAGACACTACCCAGAGATTTCGCCCTCATTTTGCGAGGACTTTATGATCTGAGTTCTGGTTTCCTATAGGCGCAAGCCCCTATAGTTAATTACCCCTCCCGATCACGAGAGAGAACTTTCGATTAAGGCTAGTCGTCAATCAGATACGTATAGATACATGTTATCTGGCATATATTAGCAGCATGGATTTGGATATTTGAAATGATTGGGTTGGAAGATTTGATATTTAAAACATAAATTGCACCATCTTGCACTTAGAGCGGATGGTGGGGGAATGGATGATAGACCCGATCAAGATCCTATGGTTTCGTCGTCCCGGGCCATCGTGGTCCCTGGTCTACTTAGTCAGAGGAGGTAGTCGACCCAACCTGACAGAAGGATCCTTGTCGGCAGCCATGGGTTGCTTCGTCCAAGGGACCTTGTAGACCTGGGGTGAATGTTTGTCTAAGGGGACAAATTTGAATCCACCTTAGCTTACAGAGGGCTTTGTGCCCTATCGATCATATTCTATTGATTCATATCTCAAGGATTTGATGCCAATAAGGAGCGTATTGGCTTTGGCCATAACCGGTATTTCGTGGTGCCATTTGGCGGCAAAACCACTCGGTTCAGAGGGCTCCGGGTCGTCGTAACCGTTTATCCTGCGGTGCCATTTGGCGACAAACCGCCGGTTAGAGGACACGTACCACGTCCTTACTGGCAGGAGACTATTTGAGAATGGATCCTAGTGATATTTTCGACTAGGCATTTGACTCTTTGTGAGCTGAAGTAAATTTGGATTTGTCCACCCCGACAGACTGTTGCGAAGGGTGGATGGATTTTGCTTTAAGTATAGATGGTTAGACTTCGAATTTAAATATCTGGATTTTAGGATTTGTGGAATTTTGAATTTTTGGGTGGAGCTTGGAGGATATTTAAAAATATTTGTGAACCCCTCCGGTTGAGATTAGCATTCAACACGGCCATCATCAGGGTGTTCGGGGTCATTTTTCTTTTATTGATTAAACCTTGTTGACTCGATCAAGCTATTGATCGAGGATCGGGTTTCATAGGCTTCGTGCCTTTATTAGTGAATTCATATTGTTGTAGGCCTTGATGGCCTAATATAAATGTTTTAAAACAAATATACTGGTCGCCACGACTTTATATTTGCTTAATGGTTCGAACCCTGTCGACTTCTATTGACCCGTATAGAAGGATCGGTTTCGAACCTGAATTCACTTGTCAACCCGCGCAGCATCCCTAGACGTCACGTGTGTACCAATAACACGCTCGTCGGGGCCCATGCGGGTTATTTTTATATTGATTTAGACGTACCCCATTGTGTACCTATGTGTATACAAACTATAGTGCAGGTGCAGGGGTACTTTGAAATATTTTGTAAACGCCTTCTGCCCGTTTGCATGGATATTGCGGGTCCAGTGGCGTTGCATTGTAGGTTGTAGACGCCTTCTGTCTGCTTGTATCAGTGTTGCAGATCCGGTGACGTGGGATTGTAGGTTATGGACGCCTTCTGTCTGCTTGTATCAATGTTGCAGATCCGGTGGCGTTCTAGTCTTGATATTGACTCCCCCCTTTCTGATTCACCGGGGGAGGGTTTACTGAACTTTGGAGTCAATGACTGCTGATTTGGAAAGAAACTCCTTTCAGGATCTTTGGTGTAGTAGACTTGTTATTTCCGATATTTGTGGATGTCGGGATTGTTTTCTTCTCGAGTATAGAACTAAGAAGAGACTTTGGAACACCAGGAAGTTTGATTCTAATTTGTTTAAACTTCTTTTCTAATTCTGCAAGGGAGTGTACTTTTCATACATCGGGCTGCCTTTGTACCCGGTGTACTTGTAGATTTTGACCATCACTGTCGTAGGTGATATCAATACTTGTGTCCACAGTGGTTTGCTATGCTTACGAGGTTCTCACTGTTGTTATCCACAAGTGGTTTGTGGTCATTTGCAGGGGATCCGTTGTATTTGTTACGACCCCCTAGCGGTATTTGTAGGAGAGCCCTTGTTTTTGTATCGAAACCACCTTTCACCAATCTCAGGTGGTTTGATTATTGCACTTGCTTGCAAGGGGCGGTCTTTGACTGCTAGTCTCCAGTATTGCCATCTCAATCAACAGGCATTTATAGGGATTGTCGTAGGAGAGCGAGGCTTTTATTTACAATCAAATGACATTGATTGTGCAAAGGCTGTATTTGCTTTGGATTCTTCGAATACACCTTTATTGCCAACCTGTTACATGTTGGATTCTTTTATCGCTCGTAGATGAGCCGCATTGAGTACGACCAGTCCTTTATTGCCCGAGTTTATTTTTAGTCCAAGTGTTCAAGTAGAGTTTGGGGTTTACAAGTTTTGGCTTAGGCCCTTGCATATTCGTTTAAGTGCACTTAAAGCTTGATTCGAAACAAGTTTGAGCTCATAGAACAAGTTCAAGTCTTTGTTCAAAATCTTGTTCATCTCATTTGATATCCAAATCAAATGCAAGTCCGAGTCCCTTGTCATTCTTAAAGGTTCGGGTTCTTCATTGTTCATGTTGAGCTTGGATCCAATTTGAGTTCAGAGTATAAGTTTAAGTGACTTTGGTTCAGGATCCTCTGAAGTCCTTGCAAGTTCATTTGAATGTTCACTTTTTGTTCGAAGTCTTCTGGGATCTTTGCAAGTTCATTTTTATGTTCAAAATGACTTAAATTTGGGTTCCAACTTTGATTTTGTTTCATTTTGAATTTGATCTTTATTAATCATTTAAATTATGTTCAGGTCCTCTGCTTGTGTTCAATCAAGTTCGACGGTCTATAAGTCCACAGTTCATGTTCAAAAGTTCACTGCTCTTTCTCATCTAGTCCAAATCTTTTGTTCTTTTGAGTTCAAAACAGGTCCAAGTGTAGTAATATTTCACCCGAAATTTCGGCAGCCTCCCGGCGTCTCCCCCGTTTAGGGGAAAACAACGAGAAAACTGGGCCTTCCCACCACGCGTAATAAAGGCGTGCATGGTAGGTGCCCTCTTTCGAGGACACCGCGGCCGTAACTTTTCTACCCACCACGCCAACAAAGGTGTGCATGGGGTCTTTGACGGTACCTATTACAAGAAGAGAGCAGTTGCTTTCCCCCCGCCCGGGGGTACTTATAAATTATTCAGGCCGCACAAAGAAAAGGGTACACCAGGCTCGCCTGGCCTCGCCATGTGCGTCGAACCAGTTTCCCTCCTACCACGCTCACTAAAGGCGTGCTTAGGAGGTTTGCCGGCTCGGCGCGCACGTCGAAGCAGGATGGCGAGGGTCGCTCGCTTACCTTGTCGTAGGTGTCGCGCCAGTTGCCCCTCCCACCACGCTCAATAAAGGCGTGCATAGGTGGACCACCGACTCGACATGCATGCCGAGGTAAGAGAGCGAGAAGGGAGGCGACTGTCCGCCTCGTCGTAGGCGTCAGACCGGATTCTCTCCTACCACGCTCAACAAAGACGTGCTTAGGTGGTCTACCGGTCCGTCGTACACGTCGACGACAGAAGCCTGAGTTTAGAAATTATACCTTGGTCGGCTGGCGGATCGGCGGTGGAGGGCACGGGAACCGAGGCGAAAGAGGGTAAGCATTTCTTTCTTTACTAATTATAATTAATATTAATTAATTATAATTAGTTAATTAATTAATTATAATCATCTCTAATTAATTATATTTATTAATTATTAATTAAAATTAATTAGAATAATTAATTATGATTATTTATATTTAATTAATATAATTAATTATGATTTTTTGATTAATCATAACTAATTAATAGTAATTAAATTTAATTAATTATAACTAATTAATAATAATTAATTACAATTAAAATGATTATAATTAGTAATAAAATAAATAAAAAAAACTAATTATAATTAATGAAAATTAATTTTAATTAAAATGAAATTTATTATTAATCCCTCGGCTCGGCGGGATTACGTGATTTGGCCGGAGAAGACCGTGAATGGGAGAAAGTTACCTTCTACACTAGCGAGCTCCCGTTGTTTTCTCCGATCAAAATGACGTAACTTCCGGTCGGACAGGAAGGTCGCCAAAGGAGCAGAGTCGGACAACCAGGAAGGAGCCGAAGAAGCAAAGGGAGAAAGTTAACTCCTCGCCGGCGAGCTTCTGTTGCTTCCGATCAAAAACGTCGGACTTCCGATCCAACAGGATGGGAAAGCATCGGAGGAGCGAAGCTATCCAGCCACGAACGGAGCCGGAGAAGCGACGGGAGGTAGAAAGTTACTGTCGCAGCGAGCGAGCTCCCCTTGTGGCTTCCGATCAAAGTGTCGTGACTTCCGATCTTGCTAGAAGGAAGAGTCGTCGGAGGGGAGCGAGGGTCAGAGAGAAAGATCGAGAAAGGGAGAGATCGAACCGAGAGAGCCCGAAGGCCTAGTCCATTCGCTCCTTTTAACGACGCCAGCGCGCTCTGTGAGCGACGTGGGGGAGAAGATCGTGCACGAAGCGACTCGGTCGTGGCTTCGACGTGCAAACGACGTGGGAGCGGCAGAGAGCAGGTAAGACTTAAACATTTCATTTCTTTTTTTTTGGCTACGGGAAGGGTCAACAGTTGTACATTATTTTGTAGCCAAACTTTACCGATTTTGATATTCAGGAAACTTTACATATTCATAAATCATACTTGTTTTGTTGCATACTTTCATAAAGATTTTTATGTGATACTATTTGTATAAAGAAATTGTGTATGCCATATGTTAAGAATAGAGCTTCTTTCCCAGACATTTCCGACTAGTAAAATCTTTAAATAAATATAATAACTCTTATTTGGAATTCTCATGATTTAAATATATAAAATGTCATTCATACATGAAAACTTAGCTATGAACATCCTTTAGCAAAATAATTAACTTGCAATGTATATTTCCCTTTAATTCAGTCAATTACAAGTGTTGACCTGTGTGTTATTAAAAAAAAAAAATTTCATTTATACCTGTAACGCCGACTCCCGTAATGCAAATCCCTGAAATCTCGCAAAGTCGGACACCCTACGCCATCTCCTACCCACGATTCGATGCTGCCTCTTCCACATTTGGCTTGAATGCGTTGTCTGCCCCGACGCTTTGCCTCGCGTTGTTAAATATCAGAGGAGACGAGGCTCTCGGCTCTTTTCTTCCCTCACTGGCACACTTCTTCGGCTACCTCATCGCTGATCGACTTTGTGCCTTCGACGACATTCCCCTTCCAGTTGATCGAAAGTTACAACATTTCGGTCGGAAGCAGCGAACGGAGCTCGCCAGCTGTGGGAAGGATCGAAAGGTACAACATTATGATCGGAAGCTATAACGGGAGCAGCTCGCTGTGAAGTTAACTCCATCCCTTTCGCGCCTCTTCTCCAGCTCCTCCGGTGCTGTTCGAATTCGCCCCTTTGCTGACTTTCTCCTTCTCGTCAAATCAGAAGTTAGGACATTTTAGATCGGAAGTGACCACGGGAGCTCGCTGTTCGTGAAGATAACTTACTCCCGTTCGTGTGCTTCTCTGGCTTCCTTGTTGCTGCTCGACTTCGTCCCCCCGACGGTGTTCCCCTCCCGTTGGATCGGAAGTTGAGACATTTTGATCGTAAGGCACAAGGGAGCTCGCTCTCTGTGAAGTTAACTTTCTCCCTTTGGCGTCTCCTTCGGTACTGGTCGACTTCGCACCTTCGACGGCTTGCCCTGCCTGTCGGATCAGAAGTTACTACATTTTAATTGGAAGCAACAACGGGTGCTCACTGGCTGTGAAAGAACTTTCTCCCTTTCAAGCGCTTCTCCGGCTCCTTGCTGTCTGACCGCTCCTTCGACGACATTCCCTTACAGTAGGATCGGAAGTTACACATTTTGATCGGAAACAAGACAGGAGCTCGCTGGCTGTAAGGGTAACTTTCTCCCTGTCAAGCGTCTTCTCGGCCAAATCCCGCAAATCCGCCGAACTGAGGGATAATTTATTTTTATATAAAATAATTATATTTAATTATAATTATTTTTACTTAATTACAATTAGTTATAAATATTATTTTTAATTAATCATGATTTTTATAATTAATTAAAGTTGATTTTTAATTAAATAATTATAATTAATTTAATTAATTATAATTAGAATTAATTTTAATTAATTATAATTTATAATAAATTATTATTAACTAATGTTAATTAATTAGAATTTATTAAAATTAATTAATATCAATTAGTCATAATTAATTTTAGATTAATTATGACTTATGATTTTAATTAACTTTAATAAAATTAATTAATTATCTTAATTAATTATAATTAAATCGATTAATTAAAAATGATTTTTTTAATTAATTATAATTAAGTGATATTAATTATGATTAATAAGAAAAGAGAGATGCATTCCCCCTCCTGCCTTGAGCCACTGCCAGTCTTTCGGACCCCAAGGTATACCTTCTTAAACTCAGGTTCCCATTTTCGTCGTTCGCGGCGGACCGACAAACCACCTATACGCGCTCTCGTAGCACGGTGGGAGGAAACCTGGTCCGACGCCTACGACGAGGTGGGTAACCACCTAAAATCCCGTTTTCGATGTTTGCGGCGGACCGGGGAACCACCTATACGCGCTCTTGTAGCACGGTAGGAGGGAGCCCGGTGCGACGCATACGACGAGGCGGGTAAGTCCTATACACGCTCTTGTAGCGTGGTGGGGATGGTCCTCGACCTCGACATCGGCGCCGACACTGCTACACAAAGGTATGATGTTCCAAAATCTCATTCTCGACGTTTGCAGCGGACCGGAGAACCACCTATACGCGCTCTTGTAGCACGGTAGGAGGGAGCCCGGTGCGAAGCATACGGTGAGGCGGGTAAGCCCTATACACGCTCTTGTAGCGTGGTGGGGAGTCACTGGTGTTCTCGTACGGGTACTGCTGAAGGCTCCATACACGCTCTTGTAGCATGGTGGGATGAAAATTACTACGGCCGCGGTGTCTAAGGACACCTACCATACACGTTCGAGTAGCGTGGTGGGAAGGCCCAGCTCCCCTATTTTCCCCCGAACGAGGGATATGTTGGGGTGCTGTCAAAAATTTCACTGAAATGTACAAAGACTTGAACAATTTGAAGACCTTCTTGGGCAACAATATAGAAGACATGTACTCGAACTAAAATACACAGAAATTGAACTAAATGAACAGTGGACTTGTGGATCTAAATCTGAACAAAATTCTAAATGATTTCTAAGGGTCAAAATCAAATAAAATAAAATCAAAATTGAACTCAAATTCAAATCATTTGAACAAGAAAATAAACCTGCAAAGAACTTCAAAGGACCCTGGACAATCAATTTGAACTTGAACGAGTACTCGAATTGAACGAAAACTTGAGCTTGAATGGAGTCAGAAATCAAGAGGGGAACAAGGAATCTAGATAAGAATTGCACTTAATCCGGCCAAAGAACTTGAATCCGTTCTTGAATTCGTGCTATACAACATCAAGTGGGAGTTGTAGACTCGATGAACCCGAGTCTAAATGAGACTTAACCCGGACTCAAACATATGCAAAGAACAAAACTCGGATCATACACGAGGAAATTCAAATTACAAGAGCACTCGTACGGTCAAAAGTGACACAAAGCACGTTACAAGACCTCAATGCATGAAATCCTACGACAATGCCTGCATGTGCCTGTTGATTGAGATGGCAATACTGGAGACCAGCAGTCAAAGACCGTCCCCTATAAACAAGTACAATTAGCAAAACCACCTGAGATTGGTGACAGGTGGGCATGATGTAGGCAACAATGGGTCTCCTACGAACAGTTCCAGGAGCTCGTAGTGGCTGCAACGGGTCCCTACAAATGAGCATAATTACTTGTGGATAACAACAGTGTGTATATCGTAGGAGCAACGAACCACTGTGGGCACAAGTACAGATATCTCCTATGACAACGATGATTAAAATCTTTAAGTACGTCGGGTACAAAGGCAACCCGATGTACGAAAAAGGACACCCCCTGGCAGAAGAGAGAAAATGTTTGAACAAATTAGAACCAAACTTCCTGGTGTTCCAAAGTCTCTTCTTAGTTCTATACTTAAGAAGAAAATAGCTCTGGTGCCCACAAACACTAGAAATAACAAGTCCACTATACTGACGACCTCAAAGGGAGTTCTCTTCAAAGCAACAGACTTCAAAGTCCAGAAGAATTTCCCCGGTGAATGAGAAAAAGGAGTCAACATCAAAACGCCACGCCACCGGATCCGCAATACTCGTGCTAGCGGACAGAAGGCGTGTACAAGCCCTCAAATGAAAAGTTGTGCTCACTCAAATGGTTGTTACCTGCACAACTACAATCATTTCAAAGTACCCCTGCACATGCACTATAGTTTGTATACACATAGGTATACAATGAGGTACGTCTAAATCAATATAAAAATCACCCGTATGGGCCCCGACGAGCGTGTTTTTGGTACATACGTGACGCCTAGGGATGCTGCGCGGATCGATAAGTGAATTCTAGTTCGAACCTGATCCTTCTATACGGACCAATAAAAGTCGACAGGGTTCGAACCTTTAAACGAATACACGGTTGTGACGACCAGTGTATTTGTTTCAATACATTCATATTAGGCCTTCAAGACCTACAATCAAAAGAATTCACTAAACAAAAGGTATGAAGCCTACGAAATCCGATCCTCCTAAGTAGATAAATAGGAGTGGACAGGGTTCAGACCATCAAATAAATATGCGGTCATGAAGTTGACCGGAATATTTATTTTGTACATTCATATTAGGCCTTCAAGGCCTACAATCAAAAGAATTCACTAAACAAAAGGCATGAAGCTTATGAAACCCGATTCTCCTAAGTAGATAAATAGGAGTAGACAGGGTTCAGACCATCAAATAAATATGTGATCATGAAGTTGACCGGAATATTTATTTTGTACATCATATTCGGCCTTCAAGGCTTTCAACAAAGATAATTCACTAAACAAAGGCATGAAGCCTATGAAACCCGATCCTCGGTCAATAGCTTGTCTGAGTTGACAAGGTTCAATCAACAAATGGAAATGACCCCAAACACCCCGATGATGGCCGTGTTGAACGATGATCTCAACCGGAGGGGTCCATTCAAATTCCAAAACTTCAAAAATTCCACTCAAAATCTTAAAATTTCAAGATATTTAAAATTGAAATCAAATCATCGATGCTTAAAGCAAAATTTATCCATCCTCCGCAAAAGTTTGCCGAGGTGGACAAATTCAAATATAACTTCAGCTCACAAAGAGCCAAATGCCTAGTCGAAAATATAACTAGGATCCATTCTCTAACAAATCTCCTGCCAGTAAGGACGTGGTACGTGTCCTCTAACCGGCGGTTTTGCCGTCAAATGGCATCGCAGGAGAAACAGTTATGACCCGGGGCCCTCTGAACCGAGTGGTTTTGCCGCCAAATGGCACCACGATATACCGGTTATGGCCAGAGCCAATACGCTCCTTATTGGCATCAAATCCTTAAGATATGAATCAATAGGATATGATCGATAGGGCACAAAGCCCTCTGTTAGCTAAGGTGGATTCAAATTTGTCCCCTTAGACAAATATTCAACCCAGGTCTACAAGGTCCCCTTGGACGAAGCAACCCATGGCTGTCGACAATGATCCTTCTGTCAGGTTGGGTCGACTACCTCCTCTGACTAAGTAGACCAGGGACCACGATGGCCCGGGACGACGGAACCATGAGATCTTGATCGGGTCCATCATCCATTCCCCCACCATCCGCTTTAAGTGAAAGATGGTGAAATTTCCCATTTTAAATACCCAACTCTTCAATTCCCCAAATCCAAACTTTTCAAATTCCTATGCCCATTGCTGCTACTATATGCCTGGTACTACGTATCTATGGATACAACGTATCTGATTGATGACTAGCCTTAATTGAAAGTTCTCTCTCGTGATCGGGAGGGGTAATTAACTATAGGGGCTTGCGCCTATAGGAAACCAAAACTCAGATCATAAAGTCCTCGCAAAATGAGGGTGAAATCTCTGGGTAGTGTCTTATCTACAAAACCATCTGCCTTCCAAAATTTACCCCAGAATTTAATTCCGTTAAAACTCCCTCGCCGAATAAAAAGAAGTGTGAGCGAAGGCCGGGGCCGAATTTTTGGAGCCCACAACAAGTTTATATATATAGAATTAACAACAATTGTCTTTTAAAATTTAATTTCCATTACTTACTTCCTTGCCAAAGCGTCTCCTCCAATTCTCCACTTCATACTCTTTTACGATTGTAAGTTGCCTACAAGCCATCTCTCTAATTCTATAAATACTAAAATTTATTACACAAATAAATTGTATAAAAATTAATTTATATATATATATATATATATATATATATATATATATATATATATATATATATATATATATATATATATATATAACAATTTACCTTGTAACCTCTTCTCTGCATATATCCAAATGAATCCTCTTCCTTTCTTCTAATATTCTTCTTTAATTGGAATTCTTTACTAAGATTCCTGTTTTCCAATCCCGATATAGACATCAGTCAATCTTATTAATATACTAAAAATTTCCTTGATATATATGTTGAAATTGATTATATTTCTACTTACCTGAACCCTTTACTGCTTCAATTCAACAACAGAATTTCCCTGCATTGAACTTGGCTTCACTGTACTATGCCTCCCGCCACAACAGCACTGTGCTGAACTCCCAACAATTCACTGTGCCGATTTTTCTTCTATGCACTGCTTCGTTTTGCTACAGTAATTCCGGCACTGTGCTGCCCTCTACACTGCAGCACTGTGCCCAATTATTTGAAAAGCACTGTGCAGATTTTCCTCTATTGGCTGATGTGAAGTTGGCTTGCGTGAAATCCAAAACAGAGAAGAAACTCTGTTGCTTCCGTGAATTCAAAACAGAGAAGAAACTCTGTTACTTGCGTGAAACAGACTAGATAAGGGAATTCTGAAAGAAATTGAGAGAAGGCCCACACACAAATATAACCGAATTCCAATTACAATCTCAGCCTTCTGATGGAATTCTGCCATAGTATGCATCTTTTCATAATTAAGAGAATCTTTAAATTATTTTCTTATATTATCTACTGTTAAGTAAATTGTTTCTTTAAAGTAATTACTATTATTTACTTAATTAACAGTACATTAAAATATTAAATTTTTATTAAACTTTTAGAATAAGCTTGACAATATAATTACTTAATTTAAAATTTTTACATACCTGAAAATTTGGGTCTTACATACCAAGTTAGAAGCTCACGTCAAACCATATGTGATTTTTTTGACTTCTAAGAGAGGATCGGGAAGCAGCAATTCCAGAGAAAAAGGCTGGATACTTTGTTTTGTGCATGCAATTCGGTAGATGAGAAAAAACACAAAATTTGTTTCTTTGTCTGCCAAAAACCTATTGATACCAGCTGTAGGGATCATTCTGGATGAGTTTAATACTATGTGGTTCTGATCAGTGGGTACTATTTGGAAGGCATCTCTATTATGTATTTGTTAGGCTACGTACATTAGTCTTTTTCAAAGGTTGTAGTGGCAAAAGCATTGTGAACTCGATACAATTTTCTTGTTGATACGGCATCACAAAATTAGCTGATCGGGCACGATTCTCGAGGCAAAAGCTAGTTGGAAACTTCAAAAATTAATTCCGGGAGCATCCGAACTCCGATTTCAGCGAGCTTATGGTCAAACTGAGCGTCTCGGAAATACGAACCCAACGACACCAAGATCAACCCAATCCGAGCCCAAATGAGTCCGAATCAAGGACCCGAAGCGCTGTTGGAAGGTTCAAACCTCTATTTGAGTTACCAAACGGTCTCCGATTTTAACGAGCTTATACTCGAATCGAGCGGCTCGACGAGACGAATCCAACGAGCCCAAGATCGCCGAATTCCGACATCATTAAGGCCTCCAAATTTCCATCGGACGGTGCACGATCGAAGGGTTCAATATCGGCCGTCCATTCAAACCACTCCCTATTTGCCCATGATCTCACACTTATTTACGAGCTATGCCACTCCAGAAAAACTATAAATAGAGCCCTCATTCTATACAAAGGGGAGGGAAGTGAAGAGAGAGAAGGAGAAGAGAAGAAGGAGGAGAAGGAAGAAGCTCCTCCTCGACCACCGCCGGAGCTCTTCCTGCCGCCTGAAGACGCCGGAACTCTGCCGGATTTTCGGGAAACGCCGGGAATTTGCAGAACTTTGTAACTTTGTGAGAAGTTGATTGTAAATTGATCGTCTTGATTTGTAAGACGGATCAACCTTTGTACTTCAAACAAATACTAGTGGAACTTTGCAACTGGGCGAGGCCCCCTTGGTTTTTTCCCTCTTTCGGGTTTTCCACGTAAAACCTTGGTGTTCACTTCTCTTTTTTGCTTGTGTGCTGAATACTCGTACAACGCTAGGACGCAAATTTACAAACTCTACCGCCACGTATATTCTAGCACGCAACACTTGTACATTTGAGCTGGTACACATTTTTGTTGCAAAATATTTCAGGTGTTTCTTTTGAAATTAAATCAGTTATTTCATTGACTGAAATGTTCATTTAGATTGTCAGTGCCGATTCCTGAACAAATCAGTCATCAGGATTGCAGTTAATGGGTAAGATAGAGTATAATTATTTTGCATGTAAGTTAGATATTTTCCTTCTTGTCGTGTCACGCCTTTTGGTTTATGATTTTGTTTTTAACTATTTTTTTTTTATTGTTTTTAACTTAATTCAAGACCTGCTGTTTTTTTTTTCTAGTAGTTTTAATTTTTGTTAAATTTTAAGACCGAGTTCTTATTGTTCAAATATTTAAATTCCAAAATTATGCATTTTATTTGACTTCCTATTATTTTATATTTATTCTTTTTTTCTGGTTTCTAAACAAATTTAATGCTATCAGCCAGCAGATAAATTTCCTAATCTATTTTCGAAAGATTCCCTTTTTGGAAGGTACCAACCCTATAGACTGTTATAATTATCGTGCTTTTGCTTGCCAACTTATTTCATAACATTGCATTGCAGGTTTCCGTACTTCTTACCATGCCTTTTTATATCGCTCTTTTCAGCTGTAATACTATCAACCTGCCCTTGGCTTCCAGTGAGTTTCAATGCTCAATTTAACATTTCTTTCTTTTTTTTTTATTGCAAAAGAAAAAACATATTTTGCCACTGGAAATATAAAATATTCCAATCATGCATATTCTATACCTCAATTGAACACGCAATCTCTTCATGCCCGTACTTGTTGGTAGTTTTAGAGGCTAGCTTAGCAATATGTGGGATTACAAAATTGGCGGTCATTTATTCTGGATAAGTTGATAATCCTTTGGCCTCTTGAAGAGGCAGCAATCTCTATTTGATTTCCAGAAAAATAAATATGTACAAGCTGTACAATTTCTTCCTTAATTTCACTGTAATTAGTAGTTTTCATTTGTAAAAGTTACCAAGAGTATCATTGAATATTGCTTCATAAATGGAGGGGCAAGACCTCCAATAAATATGCATGAAATTCAAATCATATCTCCTCTTTATGGTATTAGAGTTCTAGGAACAAAATAATCCTAAGCATATTTCTATGTTTTTTTTTTTATCTGTGACTCTTGATTACTATGACTAAAAACTATGCTAGAAAATTTAAAGATTGAATAGAAATGTCCTACGAGGCTCTAGTGTGATAGCTTGCCAACCATCAATATTGCATATCATCCTTTGCAATATTAGCATGCAAAATATATTGAAGTTGATAGACATTTTATAAAGAAGCAGCTTAATAATGTTATAATTTGTATCACTGGCAAACAACTATGGACATACTAAAGTATTGTCAGAGTCGGTCTTTCAAAAAATTATCCAACAAGCTTGAAATGGATAACATCTATTCATTTGCTCCAGATGGAGTGTGGAATTTCCCTTGACAAAACCGCCCCTAGACTCAGGCGTTGGACTCCAAAACTTGCTTTTTGCTGCCTTCTCATAGATCTGAAGGTCTTTACTGCTATGTCACCAATCTGTGGGGGCTAACTGGCTATACGAGCAAACCTTATGGGTTGTCCGTCTATTGCAATGATTTTGTAGTTGATTCTATTTAATTTTTTGTAATATTTGATTTTGTATATTTCCTTTTAGAAGCTTTCTTAGGATTGTTTAAATTATAGACACATGTTGGAATAATACCAAGTCAGCAATTCTCCAATTCTTGTCCGTTTGTTTAACTAAAACATGAAGGAAACTCTTTGCTTTAATCTTTACTTGAGCGTATTTTTAGATGGACACTAGTCATAAGAAAAGGCATTTTGCATGAATAAGTCGAGGGATATCGATCTTTTAGATGTACCTTTAGATTTGTTTTGAGCTATTACTTGATTTTTCAACATACTTTGTTGCTTTTGATGTTCATCTTTTTTAAAGAGCTAAAGTTAAACCAAACTCGATATTATTTTAGTTAATTAGTTGGATTAAGAAGATTTCCATAGGCATTCTAGGTGCGTATAAAATCAGATTTTATGCAGGGAGATTTCACGGAATAAGGATGTGCAACTGTTTTTTATTAACAAAATAATACACGTTTAACGAATGTTGAAAATTTAACACTCGTAAGCCTACACTATGTATCATGAAGCAATAAATTTTCAAAAAATAGAAATTGAAGCCAAAATCTCAACTCTTAATGATTTTTATAATATATTAGTAACAGACTTTCTAAGGACGTGATAATTTCTTTAGCATATTATAAATAGAAATATGCATAGAACACCTGATATCTATGTTTTTTTTATCTAAAATACATCAATCATAAAGTATAATATGGTATGTAAGTTATCAACAAAATATCTTGGGGTGTCTCCTATCATTTCTTGGCATGCCTTTGCCTTGTTGGAGTTTCCTGACCACATTAGAGCTTGCTTTAGATGTTCTATTTATTTTTGTATAAATACTTAATAGACATGATTTTAAGCATTTTTACACGAGTTTGGGAATTTCTTTGCCAAACTGGAATACAGTAGTCTTTCTCAAGTCTTCATGTATCAAAGTTTATGCTAAGTTTAATTAAATTATTTGCCCATCTCCTTTTTTTTAAAGGAAACGTTACACAAGCATCATCAAAGCAAACCTGCAATTATGATAGCTGAAGGTCTTGAGGGTTCTTTTCATGGAACTGAAGTAAAAATAGATTTGGAAGGACTTGAAGGAAGTGATGGAGACTCAAATGAAAACCTATTTATGAACTGGCCATTAATGTCATCAGTTATTGTGTATTGTGTCTTCTCTCTGCATGACATGGCGTACACTGAGGTAATGCTTTTCATTCTTGTTATTACTTATTAATCCTTACCAGCAGTCTTTATTTGTTTATTTGGTGTTGCTTCAGGTCTCTGCCATAAGCTTATTGTATTTTTACTTTTTGTGCTATTAAAAGTTGTCGGTTAATATGATGTTTCCCTGAAATTTGAAGAAAATGAAATTTAACTGTGGATACTTAATTGAAACCATTCTTGGTGATAAAAATTTTATTTATTTATTTTTTTCATAGTGAAAATGGCCCTATATAAATAGAGGGATGTGTATGCTAAGATCCATCATTACTGAAGTTGCTATTAATTCGAAGGCTTCAGTATACTATCAGAAAGCTTCAGATGCTCATATGGCTCAAAGTCACTTTTTTTTTTCTTGATGCATGTTGAAATAGTTATAATAATTTAGTTTATTGATATTGAATAATGCATCTTCAGTTCTTTAAGATAAGTATTTCTATAAGGTTCGGTTTTTTGACC
Organism: Dendrobium nobile; assembly: GCA_022539455.1. Lineage (NCBI taxonomy): Eukaryota > Viridiplantae > Streptophyta > Magnoliopsida > Asparagales > Orchidaceae > Dendrobium > Dendrobium nobile. The sequence continues at coordinate 66,072,570 of CM039726.1, read as the reverse complement.
TTTTTATGGTTTGGTAATTTACACTGAGCTTGTAGAGTTTTTTTTTTCCAGATATTTCCTTTATGGGCTGAGAGTGGCAGGGCATATGGAGGACTTGGTTTATCTTCTCAAGATGTTGGCGAGGTGCTTGCAATATCTGGTAAGCAGGTTGTGATGCTTTTCAAGTTCCATATTCAATACCTCAATGTCCCTTCTGCATACTAATTAAACATTCGAGTCACTAAAGGAAATAATTGTTGGAAAGTAACATTGAGTCGTTGCATTTTTTTTGTTTCTTTTCCCAACTTGACTTTGAGCATTAAACATTTGGGAGGGGCAATTTTTATTACTCTATATCATAAATGTCAATGGTGCAAAATAGCGTGCCTTGGTACATGGTGTGACAGGGCGCACCCTTGGCGCTATTTGCTTGGTGCAGCACACGAATGGTGCGCACTATTTACACCTTACAACAATAATAGCGTATGTCACAAAATCGACATAGCACATACTATATTTTATTTTAAATTTATAATTATATTTACTTTTGTATTTATTAATCTTATTATTTATTTATTAACTTAATTGTTCCGCCATGACATGTAAATATTCTTTAATTTCTGAAAAAGAGAGCAGAAATTATTTATGAAATATCTTTTAAGCTTCATCGAATCAGTTGATGCTACATTTGTATTATTTGTTGTTCATCTTTTAATTCACACATTTAAAAGGAAGGTAAAAATATTTGAATAAATGCTTGCTTATAAGTATTCGAAAGAATGTCAGATATAGTTGAAACCACAAAAAAACAATACATGGAAATATGCAATATTGGCAAATGAAGGTGATAGTAATTGTATGACATGTATTTTTTGTGGCAAATGAAGAGGATTATGAATTAAGAGCTAATGTTGATGAAGAAAATGATGCTTTTTTTAATATTTGATGATGATGACTACCACTAGGAAGACTACTTTAATTTTTGACAAAACAAATAGACTTGAAAAAAATGGTTATAATGTTTTGAATTTTGAATGATTGAGATGTTGATTACTTGAACTGAAACATCACTTTGAATGTTTCTATTTTCATGATGATTTATCTTTCTATTTAGTAGTATTTCATATTAATATATATTTTTATTTTATAATTATTTAACATTATGCGTCATATTTAAAATAGTGTGCCTGTCATGCGCAATGGTTCCATGGAAAACTTTGCGTGGTGGCTTATCATTTGCTACTGACAAATATGCTCTATATCATATGGAGTCAATCAACTTTGCCTATTATTGCCAAAGGTGGTGGAAGAATGAGAGCTTCTCATAAACAGAAGTTGTATAAGTATTTTATGAGGACACTTAGAAATGCATGCAAATTTGAGATATTCTATGACTTTTAACTTTAACTTTCTTTTTTCAAATTTATCTAGGGTAGTTGATTTACTCTAGAATCTCGGCTTGTGACTTTTCATGCATTGACATTGTTGACCACGATATATATGCTAAAATAAAATCCCAACGGTTGTCAAAAGGATGATTAACAGACACGATGATGCATGGAAAGAGCATCAAAATGCCTTGATTATGGTCAAAATCATCTTAACTTCATATGTTTACAAAGAAGATCACACCAATGCATTTAGGACATTAAATTTACCCAAGGAGAACTGATCGTACGAAACTCAAGTGAAGATAGTTGAAAACGACGGTTGGCAGGTTTGACAATGTGCAAAAGTGCCCAAACAGCTTTTGATTGTGAAATAAACTACACTGTTGCACCCAAGATGTCGAAATTAACAAAACAAGATCCCTCGTGTTCGATTCGAGTGAACATGAGCGAAAACGATAGATTATGGGCACAATGTTGCTCGAGGTTGTTTAAATGACGTTTGTTCGCAAAATAGATTTCTCTATTGTGTTCAAAATGTCGAAATCACTAGTATAGACACTCATTGCCTGGGTCGCCGCACGAGTCCAATTTCAAAATTTTGCCCAAGTGCGAGGTGACAACACACATTTCAAGGTGCATGCAAACAAGAAACTATACGAGAGGTCGATTTACATTTAAAAATGACTTTGCTTAGTATTTATATTATTTAAAAATAAAATAAATTAAAATACTAAATCCTATCCCTTATCGCTCATATCCTATCCTGGTGAAATCACTACATTGTCCCATCCCTGCCACCCGTTAACCAAAAAAAAAAAAAAAAGTAATAGTAAAAAAACATATCCTAAGACTAATACCATCCTTGTAAAATGATATCCTAGAAGGCTAGAACTACTTAATATCATCTCATGCCTTTCAACTCTCAGCCATCCAATCGAATCTCTTTCATTCTCCACTCACCCGTGGCTCCCTCGCTCCTAAAGGCCGAGCACAGCTTGCAACCCACATTGCCCTTTGTGTGTTGGAACTGCCAAACCCCCTCTCGATCCAACCTAGCAACTGACCTATTGCTGGCCCATCCCACAGCCTTATGCTCCAACTAACCTTCCTCCTCACCCCACAAAAACTCTGATCGGTCTCAAGCTCACATGGGTTTTTCCCAGTTGCACCAACCCCACCTGCCCTTATTCACCGAACACCACCTGTTATGCCTCCTTCCCCCTACACCTGTTGCATATCCGCATGCAAGCCTCATCTTGAACTCCCCAACTCTCATCTAACCACCACCAATTAGCCTCCTACTCCCCCTCTCACTTCACACGACCAACCTTCTTAACCACCTTCAACACCCTAAACAATTGTCTCAGTCCAGCTACCTACCCGTTGCTTCCATAGCCCAACCTCTCCTAGGCTGATAGCCGCCTGCTTAGCCAACGCGACCAACCAGTCAACCCCTACCTCCAGCCACCTCACGTGCACTCCACTACATGCAAGCCCCCTTACGCATCCACTTACAATGGCCTTCCAACCTCTCCTTCATATAGTTGCACACTTGCCACTTATGGCGTCCTCAGGATCTAATAGAAAGATTAAATTCTTAAACCTAAATTTTTCTCAACCATCAAGCAGAATAAACTAGTGCTAATTATAAAATTCAAACAATAATAATAGTCTAAACATTATTTGATTTCATTTCTCAAAATTTTACATATAATAATCCAGATTATATGAAGTCTATTCATAAAAAAAAAATAACACTGGATTACAAAAATACCTCAAAATTCTTATCCTAATGATCCTGCCTTTATCTACTCTACTCGGCTGGGCCCTTTCCTTTCCCTTAAATGTTAAACATCACTAGAGTGAGTATTTCAACTCATTAAGCGCACCCATTTCTATTGCAAAATTCAATATCCATAATTACATTTCATAAATTTGAGATTTCATTAGTAAATTCAAAGAATATAAAGTAAATATAAGTTTCTCATAAATATATCAGAACTTGTTTTTCATAGATATACATTTTCTTACAGATTCATAGGGTTATCAGAGTGCATGTATTTCTATAATAGAATAGAGTGGTACCTTTACTCATTCACTTTCTCCACAAATATTTCAGATTTTTGCTTGCACATAAATAATTGAAAGCAGTTGGTTTTAGAATCTTTCTTTTCAATTAAATTCATACTATTTATCAGAATATTCATTTTAGGAACATAATATGAGTTCATATGTAGAATGATATGCATGTTCTGATGTTTTCATATAACTCCACTTCCAATTATGCCTCTCACAGTCTATCTTCACTAAGTGAAGGAGACCCTCATACTCTCCCTATAACTCCACTTCCATTTATGTGTCCTTTAAACCTCCTATATTTACATAAAGCAAATGGGGCTAGAATAACAAACAGAACAAAGCACATCATAATAGAATGCTGGATCCATATAACAGAGTTTATAGTGCAATTTATTAGTCTCCCACATCAGAACATCCGCCATATGATCATAAATGCACATGCAAAACTTTACAAAGTCATTTGCACAAGATGCTGATATAGTCATGAATGCGAGTACACCATACAGTAGGGGTGTCAATATTTGACACAACCAGAAAATCCGACTCGAACCCGACCCAAAGATTCTGTGTTAGGGTCAACCCGGACTTGAAATGGGTCAGGTTTGGTCGGGTCGGGTTAACTCATTAACTCAAAAGTGACCCGAAAATCCATTATTGACACGGAAACCTGAAATTGACCCGTTTTCAACCCGAAAAGTGGAGTCCCGTTTTTTAACATGAAAACTTTTCACGATTCCGGGTTATGTCGGGTTGACCCGGATCCGAAGCGGGTCAGGTTCGGGTCTGAAAAACTGATCCGTTGCAAAAACGGGATGGGTTGACCTGAATAGTGCCTGGTCAATTTCGGGTTCGGCCTGAACCAGTCCCATGACCCGAAATTGACACCACGACCATACAGAGGATGATACACACTTACTCAGATTTTCAAGCTTTCACTATTTAATATAATATTCATAATTAAGCTTTAAAACATCATTTTGAGGCTTGAGGATTTTAACTGATCTCAAGGTTACCCGTTCTTAAAAAAGGAATATTCAGAAATTAGCATAAATAAAATCAATGGATGAAAACTTCATTTTTTACAGTCAAATTATCCAAAATAGAGTATTTTACAATATACTAAAAATTAAATGGTGAAATATCATTTATAACCATTAAAATACATTTTTACTGTCTTTTCATAGAAATGTTGGAATTAAAATCAGAAATAGGGTATTGAGAGCCTACCTCGAGCACGGCGATTTTCCTAGCTAGCTTGATGAACAAATTCAGAGCTATGGCCTCTGAACCCACCCTCCTTTCTCTCCCTCTCCTTTTCTCCGATTATTGGTGGAAAATTTGGGGGGGGGGGGGGGGGGCTGGGTGATATGAAATTGATTTAGATATTTTTATATATAAAACACCATTTTGGGTCCAGCATCGGGGTGCTCACTTCCCTAACGCTACTGCGCTCATCCAAAATATTTCAGATGCTTCCAGATTCCTCAAACCTTAGAGCTGAGCACTGCATTGCTTCGGTAAATCCTCCCGAATAGAGTGGACAGTGTTGTGGCGTCGCCTCTCCTAGCACTGTTGTTCTCTAAGGAGCATTTGGCTACTTATGATTTTCTCTTTATCATTTCAATTTTCTACTTATTTAGGGTTAATTAAACCCTAGAGCTTATAATGGATAATCAACTCTTGATTAAGCAAAGATTCATTCTAAATTAAATTAATTACTTGAGTCCCGAAACAATAGATGCCACACCACCCAACCATCTCCCCTATAGTCGTTGAAACAAACTCCCCATACACGCATATCTACAGTTTCAAACTATTGCCAACTACCACTATATGTTGGCGTCAAGCCATTGCCATTTGTGTAAACCCCAACTCCTACCCAAATTGAGTTCAATAATCTCAAGCCTGCAGACCCTCTGTGTTACTAGAATCCTTCGAGCTATAGGCCAACCAACTGGCCACATCTCTCCCCATTTGAATTTTCTCTTAAGTTTGAGGGGGACTTTTCCATCACACAACAAGGCTGATGCATTCCTTCACTTCAACCATCCAACTTGAATTCTACTAATAATATCCTATCTATTTCACCATCACTCTGAATAATAAACCCAAGATATAAAAAACATTTACTTTTATTAATGACTTGATTACCTAAAGACAATCCCTCAACTAGATCTATTATTACTAAAATTATACTCCTTATATTTAGTTTTAGATCTACTCAAATGAAAGCCTTTAGATTTTAAGGTGACCTCCATAATTCAAGTTTACCTTAAACTCTCTCTCTAGTCTTATCAACAAGAAGAATATCATTAGTAAAAAGCATACACCAGGGTACAATCTCTTGCAATTGTCTAGTGAGAACATCCATGATCAAAGCAAAAGATATGGGCTTAAGGTTGATCTTTGATGTAATCCAACTGAAATAGAAAAATACTTGGTCAAACAACCTTGTGTTTGAATATTAATAACAGATCATACATACATATCCTTAATTATTTTAATATAAGCATTATTAAGCCCTTTCTTTTCTAGAACTCTTCATAGCACTTCTCTTGCAATTTTATCATATGCTTTCTTTAAGTAAATAAATATCATATATAGATCCTCCTTATTCTCTCTGTACTTTTCCATCCAACCTCTCAATCAATGTATAGCTTCCATAGTAGACCTATCAGGCATGAATCCATGTTGATTTTACATTAGTATCACGCCACAACCTGTGCTCCATAACTCTCTCTCATAGACATATTAACTTAATTCCTATATAATTCACACAATTTTGTACATCACCTTTATTCTTGAGAATAGAAATCAACACACTCATTGTCCACTCATCTGACATCTTTTTAATCTTCAAAATAATATTAAAAAATTTAGTAAGTTAAGAAATTCCTTTTTCTCCTAAGTATTTTCACACCTCTATTGGAATATCATTAGGTTCAACAACCTTTCTATACATCATTTTTTGTAAAGCATCTCTAACTTCGATTTTACTAATACGCCGATAAAAATAAAAATCTTTATTTTCATTTAGGGTGCTATGGTCACTAAAGTTAATAACATTTTTATAATTTTCAAGAAGCTCATAACTATCTCAAAAACTTTGCAGTGGCACCAAAAAACGTGCTGTCATTTTAAAAATAATAAAAAAAATAATTCCAATTTAAATCATGCGAATAAATTATCCAACTACTTAAAATGTTTGCCAATAGATTGAAAAAGAATATGTATGCACTATACAAGTGCATAAAAATTTATGCAAGTGCATAATACAAACACATGGAAGAGCATGCATGTAAATAATCACATATGCTCTAAAAAATGTGCTTAATGCTCAAACAAGAAGGATTGAGAAGGTTGCATAAGGTTAAAAGCGGTACTCAAACTTCTTTTTTTTTTTCCAATTGATTACTCACATGTGCTTCGACTGCCACATAAATTCCTAATTCTAAGGTTCGAGAAGGTTGTGCAAGCTATATATAAATTTAAAATTCAAATCTAATCCTCCTCCTTTAAAGGATTGGAGTCAATATGATTTAAATTAATAAGTGAATGTAGGATTACAATATCCACCTAGTTAATTTAATTTTATGCTCACATTAGGTCTTTAAAGCCTCTTTAAATTAAATTCATTATAAAAATACAAAATCTTAGATTCAATGTTCGTACAATAAATTTGCCAAATCAATAATTAACCCTTTGTTAGCGGATAAACAGAGTTGAGAAGGTTCACGTAAAAGAAAGTATGAATTATGTAAATTTCTAATAATGGTTGTCTTGAAAGTGAATGTCAACTAAAGGGGATCTTATCATCAAAATGCAATATAAATTTAGATTGAGCCTGATGATCCTTTGCTAGCAAGTAAGCATATGCTGACAAGGTTCAAATAATAAAAAAAACCATGAACTATTTACATTCTCTATGATGATAGTGTTGAACGTAAATCTTAACTGGAGGGGACAATTATTAAAATTATTAAATTCAATGCATATCAAGATTTAAATGTTTTAAAATGAAATTTAATCATCTAATAACTTGCAAAATTATCCACCCTTCGCAATCTCTTAACAACATCAAGGGCAAGGGCGATGAACTCAATAATATTTTCAACTCACAAAGAGTGAATGTCTTGTTGAGAATATTACTAAATTCATTCTTAAATAATTTTCTGCCAATAAGGACGTGACGCATGCCCTTGAATTGGTGGGTTGGCTCTAACGGCTTCACAAAATTGTTGGTTTGACCCAACTGCTCCGTAAGGTAAATGGTTATGCGCGGTCCTTTAAGTAGTGGTTTGGCTTAACGACTCTATATAGTAAATAGTTATGATCGATGCCCTCTGATTGGATGGTTTGACCCAACAATTTTACTATGTCACGATCATAGCCCATATGCTCTCTAATGGTTATCACCCTTAGGTTATGAATTATATGGTAAACTTGATATGACACAAATCTCTCGATTAGCTAAGGTTGACTTGAATTTGTCCTTTAGACAAATATTTTTTTAAATAAGGTAATCTTATACGAAATAACTCATGGCTGCCAATAAGGATGATGACTACTTGGGATGATGACCTCCTCAGGATCATGACTACTCGGGATGACGAAATTGTGAGATCATTGGGTTCATCATCATTCCCCTTGTCATCCGGCTTTAAGTACAAGGGTTTAAATATCTAATTTTAAATATTTAAATTTACTGCTACTTTACACTGGTTACTAAGTGCCCATCTATTTGCTAGCCTTAATCGAAAGTGCTCTTCCATCATCGGGAGGGATAATTAATAGGTGCTTGCCTTATTGATACCTGAGCACATGTTAAAGCTCTTGCTAAATAAAGCTTAAATCTCTAAATAGTGTCTTATTTCTAACCTATTGATCTTTCAAAAATTTTTCTTGGAACTTAACCCAGTAAAACTTTCCCGGGATCTACGCGGAGAGGTTGGGTCACCCAATAATAAAAATTTTAGAGCTCACAGGCATGTCACAATGATAAAAGAAATTCTACACAAATGATATATGAAGAAATTATCAGTTCTCTGTGTTTTCTATTTCTTGTAAATTTAATGACTACAAATTCAACTTTTATGGCTTACAGATGGTACACAATATTAACTGTTGACTTAATAAAAAGAAAAAAAAATCGAATATATGCAAAGCAACTCACCTAGCCGGCCCCACCGCGAGCAGTTGGTCGCCAAACGACATAGTTCTTCACTCCCGTAACTTCCATTCAACGATTCACTTGATAAAAGGAAGGAAACGGAGAGATAAAAAAAAAAATCTCGCTCCTTCGACTTCGTCGTTTCAATTTGACTTCATTGCTTCGCAGGAGGAGTCTAGGGTTCGCCTTTCATCTTCCCTTTTCTTCATTATTGTTCGGCTTTGGTTCGCAGGAGGCGCTGAGACTACACGCGCTGCTCCTTCGGCTCCTTCGTTGCTGTTCAGCTTCGTTACTTCACACGAGGCGGAGAGATTGTTCGAGTTACTTCTTCATCTCCCTCGTCGCTGTTAGTCTTCGTTGCTTCGTAGGAGTATAGAGATCGCACGGTCGCTCCTTCGTCTCCTCGTTGCTGTCCGACTTCCTTGTTTCGCAGGAAGTAGAGATTGCACGTGTCGCTTCTTCAGCCCCTTAGTTGCTGTTCAGCTCCATCGCAGGAGGTATGTAGATTACATTAGTGGCTCCTTCAGCTCCTTTGTTACTGTTTGACTGTGCTCCTTCTTCGACCAGACTAAAGTGCCCGACTAAAGTGCCCTAGCTGACCCGACTTATAATATATATATATATATATATATATATATATATATATATATATATATATATATATATGCTCCTTTGTTACTGTTCGACTGTGCTCCTTCTCCGATCGGACCAAAGTGCCCTAGCCAACCCGACTTATAATATATATATATATATATAATCAGATATCAAAATAATAATAATAATTAAAAAAAAGTGAAAGGAATGATTTTTCAAATAGGTATTTGAAGGTCCCACGCAGTCGATCTTAGATCTTGGTGGGATGATTTAAAATTTGAAGACTCGTGTCATCAAACTTAGATCTGGACGGATGATTTTAAACTTGAAAACCCCGAGCCATCATATCTTAGATTCGGCTGGGATGGTTCCAAATCGAAGACCCTACATCGTTAACCTTAGGTTTGGGTAGGAAGAAGTTACGCTGAACGCCATCCCGATTTCTCCCTCGGTGGGGAGGGGATGTCGGCAGGTTGCCAAAATTGCCTCAGAAATCTAAAGAGCATTTCAACTTGAACACTGATTTGATTAAAATGTTAAAGTTAATTTTTTAATATTAATTAACTAATTTAGTTAATTATTATTTAATAAAAATTAATTGATTAGAATTAATCCATATAATTGATTAATGTAATCATCAAATGTATGGGAGTTGATAAACTACAAACACACATTCTCCTCCAGTTCCTCTAATCTAAATATTTCCTTTTTTTAAGGACCTTTGCAATCATTATTTGAATTGCTACTAAGAGCTTACTATAAAAATTTTCTATAAGACAAAGGGGGTGAGAATGTTCTCCCTTTTATTTTTATCCTACTCATTGTTCTCGCAAATACCATTCAACATTAGTGAGAACTTGTTGGATATCATTTCAGTCCAAAGATTATTTTTGAGATGATTCAAATGTCTCTAAATGAGATTGTCTTGAATGTCTCTAAATGAGACCTCTCCTTAAAAAATTCTAACACAATTAACATTGAGTAGAAGACTTTGAATTGTTGTGGCATTTCAAATGTTATTTCCCTTTGAAACATTTGAGGTTCCAAAACATCACTTCTCTTCCTCTAGCTAATGAGGTAGCAAGGATTGCAACAAAAATATATCAAAAAATAATTTATCAATTGAAATTAATCGGTTAATTTAAAAGTTCGAGAGCATTTGAAATCCGAAAATTTTAAAATATGTGAGCATTTTAAATGAAAATTTTAAATATGGGAATTTTAAATTTTGAGAGTTTTAAAATCCGAGAGCTGTTATTTAAAAAATTTGAGACTTTTGGTTAATTAAATCAATTAATCAAAATTATTTTTTTAAAAATAAAAAATATAATAAATAAAATGGAGAGGGGAAAAAATGTTTTTTCCACTATTTGACATATACAACTCAACCCTATACAAACAATAAACTCTCAAACAAGACTCTTCAAGCAACAAACTCAAACTCTCCAAACAATAAACTTTCAAACCCCTCAAACTACAACTCCACAACTCTCAACACATTTTCCAATATTCAAAATTCTATAAATTCCTATACAAAATTCCCCACAATACAAACTGAGACTCCCAACACTCAATAGTGGCTCCTATAATTATTTGTGAGCTCCCTGAATCGCTGCAAGTACTTCTTACCTGCAAACAAGCAAACAAGAATCAGTGCATCATAAATAAATTAAATAAATGTTGAAAAATAATAAATCTAGCTACTACAGGTAGAACAAAGTATTGGAAGCGTGTAAAAAGCAAGACAACAATGCTAAAGTAAAGTAGCGAACTACTGCTATAAAAAAAAAAACTACAAGCACAAAACAACAAACACACTGCTAAAAAAACTAAGGTAGAAAGCGTCCGCTGTCAAGTATCAAAGCCACATTGGTCTATTGTCAAATAACAATTGTCCACTCAAATAATCAAAATTCAACATCTTTAAGTAACATTGTTTATAAGAACTTGGTTGTAAGACCCACTATCCGACAACTTTCAAAGGAAAGCAGTAAGCTTGACATTAGGGAAAAGTTTTAGGTAAAATTGACCTAACCCCTAACCCTCAATTAAAACACTGGCAACTTCTATTAGAAATCGTAAGTCCGACCTCTGAGGAAAATATTTTGGTAATAACATAACCCTAGACCCCTCACCCGGGCATCCTAGTCTCTAGGGTTAGATTGTAAGACCCATCACTCGGGCCACTTAACTTATTTGGTTAGGTCGTAAGACCCATCATTAGACAACTTCTAAGGAAGCAATAAGACCTACCCAACTAAAATTTTTGGGCAACCTTTGGTAGTGGTCGTAAGTCCCACTAATTAGACAATTTTCTAATGAAAGCCATAAGTCTCTACCCAAATCTTATCATACAGACAACTCTTGTTGAAAAATCAAGGTAAACGCCTCATTAGAGAATTTCATCTTTAAATAATGCTTTGAAATATAGTAATTATGATACTAATCTAATGTTGAAAGCATGTGGAATTTCTATCATAAGATTCTATACAAAACATACAAATTAGTGGGCATCCTAGTCTATAGGATTAAGTTGTAAGACCCGATATCAGACAACTTCTAAGTTAAGTCGTAAGACTCATATTTTAGGAAAATTGCTAAATAAATTGCAATGACCCTAAAACCCAAACAATCAAATTTAAATGTATGTGCATCTTAGTCTAAAAGATTAAGTTGTAAGACCCTCTTTTTAGGCAACTTCCTAAGAGAAATCATAAGACCTACCGAACAATTAAAACTCTCAGGCAACTTTGTTATAGAGTTAGGTTGTAAGACCTATTTTTGGGCAATTCATAAATAGACCAGTAAGCCCCATTCCAAATCTAATCTCCGGGCTACTTTTTACAAAAGCCATAAGTCCCAACCTAAATCTAAGTATCTGGGCTACTTCCTAAAGAAGCAATAAGACCTGCTCCGATCCAAACTCCAGGGTTACTTCTAAACGAAGTCATAAATCCCAAACTAAATCAATTTTTTTTGGGTATTCTAATAGATGAAAATCCCAAAACCCAAATAAAACTAAAACTAAAATTCATATCTAACCACTTTAGTTTACTAAGGATCTCTGAGAGGAGGCAACCTATGGTTGCTAATCAGATTCCCTGGACAGTACGATTAATGATTGTTAGTGTTGGTAGACTGAAATCTATAATATATCCGGGATGACGAAACCATAGGATTTTGATTGGGTTTACCTCCATTTTTCCCACAATTGATGTCACGACCCGGCCCGATTAGCTCGTAGATACGAGGCGGGAACGAGATCGGACATGTAAATTTAAGTACTCATCAATAGTTCCATGTAATTCTAAAGATATTTAAGAATAATAAAAGCGCCTCTAAACTTTTTCCAACATAAATAACATTTGAAACCATCACAAAATAAATTCATATACAAGGTGGTATACACTTAATCCATTCAATCATGATAAAACCACCCAAAAATTGATAACTAAAAATAACATTAAGAACCTGCCACCCGTTGCGCGTCTACTGTAGGTAAACCTCGGGCGTTCAGCCATCACCTAAGCGTAGGTTCTCCTGAAAATTTCCCAAAACTCGGGAGTGAGCTACGCTCAGCAGAAATTTCTAATCCTAAACATGCTCATAAGACTAAAAAATGAAATGTACATTTTTAAACTAAAGGGGTCATGCTTTTCTTGTTTATGTCACATAAATAAGAAATCATTTAGGTACTATATGCATGTGTCATTTGATATGTATGAAATGAATGTCGTCTCAAAATGCTTACTTATTATTTTATACAACCGTCCCGGAGTACCAAGGGTGTACTGATCAGGTACACAAACCTCTTTTGGCCATTTATTTCTTTTTTTCCTCATTTGCCTCAAGGGCCATCTGTGCCTTTGGCACCGTCTTTGTTACTCCGTAATCCATCATACACAATCTTTTCATATGAACATACATTCATTTCTTTTCATATAACATGTTTGACATGAAATCTTTAAACATGAATTTGATAGCACTTAAGCATGAAAGAAACAATGAAATATTTTGCATGTGTAATAAATATTCTATTCTATTTCTATAAAACATGTGATAATATTTCATTTCTATAAAACATGTCATAAAGGCTTTAACTTATAAAATGATATAACATGAAATAACAAATGAACATGTAAGGAAAAGAATTCCTACCTCCAAAAATTATGAATTCCTCCTCCTTTCCTCTTTAATTACTCTTCTTCTTCTTGCCACCACCTAAAGGAAAATAATTTAACTTAAACCTTGCCAAAATAAATTCGTCGCGACACATCGATATGCGTGCGACGCACTCAATTGACGAATTTCGGGTTTTACAATTGAGACTAAATTACGTAAAAATTTTTCATCCTTAATTGAGAGTTCTCTCTTACGTGTTAGGAGGGGTAATTAACTATGAGTGCTTGCGCTCATGGGAAGTAAGAATCCCAGATCTAATTAAATCCTGACACTACCCTCAGGGGAAATATTGTTAATTGCAATCTGATTTAAGGGAAATGGAATCCTATAGCTACGAAGTGGGATTCATGCATTCGCACCATTTTTCTTGAGCCAACATTAACATCATGATATTAATTTTTGGTTTTGTAGGCTAGGGTGTTAGTACTGATTCCTATAAATAAGACAAAGATGAATAGATGAATTTATGCATCGTATTAATATTTCTTTAGTCTTGATTGCAAACACAAAATAATTTCGTCAGTGCTATGATTTGCAGTTACATACATATTATGCATTTACGAAATTTCTAGTTATGATTGAAATTTTCTTTCGCTGTAATTCTGCTATTTGTTTGCTTTTAATAGATTTTGATCACATTTGAGAGTATTCGAACTATGTTTCAAACTTTCAATTATACTCTTCAAAAATTCTGAGTCTGATTGGTTTGACTAACACATTTAATTATGAATATCGAACAGAATGGAATTGTTTCCTGTGACTTAATATGGATTCATAGGAAAGTTCTCTCCTCTTTTAACCTCACTGATGGATTAAATAAAATGTCAACTGACGTTCCATAGATGCAAGATCAAATTCAACTTTATTTTTTAATGCTCGAAGCAGAGAGATGTCCTAGTTCATTAACTTGCATTATATACTTGTTCCTAATAAATTTCTTTATGTTTTCTAACATAGATATGGTTGTTTACGGATTCAGGTTTTAGTCTTCTTACATTCCAATTATTTGCTTATCCTCCAATGGAGAAACTCGTTGGGCATGTAAACTTATGCCGTGTTGCAGCGGTATGAAATTATTTTAATCATTCATTCCTAAATTTATTGTTTGACTTACCTGTGAAGCTTCATGATTATAACTGCAGTTGTTAGCTCTACCGTTAATTGCAGCCTATCCCTTCATAGCAAAGCTATCAGGGCTTGAACTTACAATCATAGTGAACTGTGCTTCCTTGGTGAAGAATGTTCTCAGCGTAAGTAGAATTATAGTAAAAATGTTTTTCAACTATAATCACGTGAGATATTGCCACAATATCCGATTTAAGAAAACTTTTCGTCTGATGTAAAAAAAAAAGTTCTTTACTTTTTATTTGTTGCAACTTGCAATATATGCGTCTTTTTTGAATAAAATGGACTGTATTCATGTACTTAACCATGCCAGGAAATGAATTTTAATTTTATATGTATCTATGATCCATGTTTATTAAGTTGCGATGGGTAAAAAAAAATGAATACTACTGCAATGCTACAAGCAAAATGTCTAGCTATTGTATAAAAGAATCTGAAAAATATCAACGCAAAACTGTGTGCAATAAAAGTGATGATGATATGAAAACTCATGGTTTTAAAAACCGGACCGGCCGGTGTTGACAAATATTTTCGTATCAACCCGACCCCGATCGAGCCCGACTAGACTCGATCGTGCTCGATCGACCCAATCGAATGTCGTCGAGACGAAATTGACTCAAATCGAACCCTGTCGAGTGTCGGCGAGTTCAATGCGACGCAATTCGGCATTTTTTCGGCCTCGATCCGAGCCCAATTTCGTAAAATTGGCTCGATCTGACCCGTTTCGGTCCGAATCGACTCTAATCGATTCAAATTGGGTCCAATGCGAACCCAATTTCAGCCCAATTCATCAAATCTTAGCTCAATTCAAATCTCAAATCAAGATTTGAATCAAACGGCTTATATTTCCTCTAAAATCCCGCTCTGTTTTCCGTCAAATCGTCTGGTTTCAGCGGCTACGAGAGAAGATCCACTCGAGTGCGATCTTTTCGCGTGTAGAAGGAGCGGGAGAGATAGAGGAGACGGGCATTCGACTCCTTCCTGTTTTTTTCGTTCGTCCCTGTCCCGACCCAGAGAGAACGACAGAGAGAGCGAGAGATAGAGAGCGGTAGAGAGCGAGAGATCCAGAGAGCTAATAGCCCAGTCCAGGCGGAACTCCTTTCCGCGTCCAAGGCTCTTTCGTGCGACCGTTTCCCCCTGTCCCGCGACTACCTCACGAGCAGGCGTCCCTCTTGCGTGCGGGAGTCCCGTTCGGCCCCTCTCTCGGGTGCGACAGCTCCGTCCGAGCTCATCCAGGGCTTCGGCTGGACCTACCAAGAGGTTCGGTTCTTTCCTTCGCCGGACCTGCGCGACCCGACCACCTCGGGTCTGTTTCGACCGACGCAAGGAAGGCTTTACACTTGTTGCAGTAGCTTCTCCACCTTCCTTCCTCGACTCCGGCGAACTCATAGTGGTCAAGAAAGCTGTTGGAGACTTCCAAACAGCAAAGGAAGGCTTCTCCTCCCTTCCCTTTCAACTTCGGCGACTTCTCGACGACGAAATCAGCTTCGGGAGACTGCCAAACAGCAAAACCTGCTGTTTGCATCGTGTAGACAGCAGCCAACAACTTCCGGGAGCTTTGAAACAGCGATTTGGGGCCTCCAAATCGTTTTGGACAGCAAAGGCGACGTCCGGAATACCTTGGACAGCGACTTTGGAGCTTGAATCGGAGCTTGGAGCGACTTTGGAGCTTGGAGCGGAGCTTGGAAAGAAAATTGGAGCGCTTGGACAACCCGGGGAAGGTATACCACTAACACTTAGGCGAAACCTTAAGGCTCCCAAGGCCAATTGCAATGTGGTTGACGATCCAAAGCCTTAGGTCCTTAGAAACTTTAATTTTTGGTCTCAAAAAAAAAAAACCATTCGTTGGCTGTCCACTTCGCAAAAAAAATTATGGAAATTTGGTGATTTCCATTGGTTGACTCTTATGTGAGAGTCCGGAGAGGATTTTAACGCGTGTAGAGGTGTCGGGTTGTTATCCAACACCCCTCAAATGTATGTTATGCATCATATTGAGCTTAGCACCTTCGCCTACATTCAAACCTTAGGGCATGTTACTTGTTGTAGCTAAAACATAGTGGATAGCTCACATCTTTTCCCAAATCTCACATTTTGTACATGTACTTATACAACATTAGTGTCATGCGCGAAATAGACATATGATTTAGGAATTTTGTGGAGCTTGTGGGGTTGTCATAAGCCTTGCAACATATCCAAAATATTTGTGATGACTTATTGTAGGATCTAGTGTGAGTTCCAAAGATTCACTACGAAAATCCTAGAGCAAGTGTTTTTGATCAAACTCGCCTTTGGATGCGTTGTATGGTTTGTGATAGAAAAGTTGATGGCTAATCATTTTTGTTACGCAAATATTCCAAAGTTTGGAAACTCATTTTAATGTTTTTAATGGGTCAAATCATGCCAAAAGTGATTTGATCCCTTAAAGGCTTTAAGATACATGTTTCCCTACTAAATCATGATTCAAGCCATATGTTATTTATTCCTTGCTTAAAATTAGTGAATGTATTAACTTGCAAATTTTCATAAATGTGCTCACTTAATCCTAAGTGTTGATGAGATTGATTTAGAGCATTTCATGGACCTCAAAGGCCCATGATCAATGCTCCATCATATTAAAGGATTATTTAAGCTCATTTTTATTAATTTGCAAGATAATATGGCCAAATACAAGCTCCCAAATTTTTGAATCATATTAGGTACGATTTAGGGAAAACCACCTTCTTGTAGAGCTTTGATAGTATTTTAGGTTGTCTTCCAATTTCAAGTTGTAGGACCAATCTTTCTTCCTAAATCATGCCAAAATTGATTTGGGAATCTTTTCATTGAATTGGAAGCTCTCTAGTAGTCTTCCCTTCCTCATGTATGAAAATTCGGAGCATCTCAAAGCATCCATTTTCCTGTACATGAGCAAATCTTAACCTAGGATCCCAAAAATCCTAAGTTCAACTCTCTTTGCTTGTAGATACAAATTCTACAAGCATTCACCTCTCTCCAAATGCATGGTGATTGGAACCTTCTCAAGGCCCCAAACACAACTTTGCATGACTTTTGGAACACTCTCAATGTTCCAAATGTTTTATCATTTGACTCCTAGCATATCTTAGGAGTTATCATCAACCTTATCGCGCCTTGCATTATGGATTTTCCTAAAAGATCCTTAATGCATCATGTTACAAACAATTGGAACTTGGAGCCAAAATCCAAGTTTTCTCACACCCCTTGTTGGAACCCCAAAACCAACAAGTATCCTCTCATGTGAGGTGAATTGAAGCCCCTCAAGTCTTCAAGTATACCCACATGAACAGTTGTAGTTTGGAACTAAACTCTAAACTATCAACCCATTTGTTGGAACACAAGAAACCAACATATCTTTTTCTCATGCAAGATATTTTAAGGCTCCTCAAGCCCTTAAACATATCCTTGTATAAATCCTTTAACTCTAGGACCAATCCTAGATTATTTCCTCTTCTTTGTTTGTTGAAATGCAAAAAAAAAAAAATCAACAAACAAATGCCACTTCTCCCCCCATGTGTAATAGTTTGAAGCTCTTCCTAAACTTTTTACTTACTATCACATGGGATCATTGAACTTAGAACCAAATTCTAAGTTCTTTCTCTCAATTGTTCGAATCTAAGTTCAATAATTGAGCACCCCGCTTAGGTTTAGGATCTAAAACCTAGTCTTTCCTCATCATTCACTTAACCCAAAACTAAGTGAATGATCACCCCTCTTTGAATACCAAATATTCAAAGGCCTCCTATGAAATTTTGTAACTCTCTAAGTTACATTTTCTTCCCTCAACCCCAAAGTTGTGGGAAGCTTATCAAATCTTTTGCTCATTGGATCGCAAACCAATGAGTAATCCTTTGGATTTGAGATTCAAATCTCAGTTCTCATCATATGCTTAGTCACTGATTAAGCAAATGAATGCTCTTCCTTGGACACCCAATGTCCAAGGAATCCCTTCAACATGCAATACAAAATTTGCTTGTTGCTTTTCTCTCCTATAATTTAAGAATTGTAGAAAATCTTCTCATTTTCTCCTAAGCCTAAATTTGAGAGAATGATCATTCCTCTTTGAACATCAAACGTTCAAGGATATTCATGGGTTGCAACCTCTAAGTTGCACATTCCCTTCTTCTACCAAACAAAAAGTGTAGAAAACCTCCACTATTCACTTGGTCTAAATTAAGCAAATGTGTCATACTCTTTTGAACACCAAATGCTCAAAAGGGATTTCTTTAATTTGCAACCTACAAGTTGCATTTCATATCTCCTTTTCCTACAAGTTGTAGGGAAACCTCCTTCTCCTTCCTACAATCCAAAAAATTGTAGGAAACTCTTTCATTCTCTCAATCCAAGTTTTGAGAATGCACCCTTCTCCTTTGGATACCCAATGTTCAAAGAATCCTCTAGGGGTTGTAACTTCCAAGTCACATCCCCTCTCCTTTTCTCCTCCAACCCAAAATTGGAGAGATGAAACTTTTCTTTTCTTTGGACACCACATGTCCAAAGAAATTCCTCCAATTTGCAATCTCTAGATTGCACATTGGAGTATTTCTTTTCCTACAAATCTAGATTGTAGGAAACCTCCAAAATCCTCTTCATTTCCCTTAACCCAAATTAAAAAAAAAAAATGAAATTCCTCTTTGAATACAAAAATTCAAAGAACCACCTTCTTGATTTGTAACCTTAAAGTTACAAATCCTCTTTCACTCCTATAGACTCCAAAAGTCTTAAGGAATTCTTTACCTTAGCTCAAAACCATGGGTTCTTTCACTTTTCATACAACTCAAAAGTTGTATGAAGCCCACTTTCACTCAACCTATATTGAGTGATCCATTTTTGTCCCAAATTATCTTACTTGTTGAACCAAAAATAACAAGTAATTTCACCCCAAGCTTAGGATTCAAGTCCTATTTCTCCTTGTCCTTCCAAACTCAAGTTAGAAGGGGGCAATTCCCTCTTTGGACATCAAAATGTCCAAAGACCTTCATGAATTTGCAACCCAAAAGTTGCATTTTCTCTCAATTATCTTCCAACTCCAAAGTTGTAGGAGATTTCTCCTCTCTTTAGCTCCAAAAGCTAGAGAGAGCTCTCCAACATTTAGCTCAAAAGCTAAATGTCAGATCCCTACTTCTTCTTCTTAGCCCCTAAGGCTAAGGAGAATTTCTCCCAACAAGTGGCTCCAAAAGCCATATGTTGGATGTTCCTCCCTTAGACCCAAACTCTAGGAGGACCCTTAGTGTGACATACCACACAAGCCCCACACACTTAGGTGCACAGCCCTTCAGGCATGCTAGGATTAGGATTTTTCTTTGTGTGCGCATGTGATTGACGTTGTGGATTGATTGCCCTTGGATTGTCTGCGTGTGGGCACTTGCCCTTAAGTGGTTAGTATAGAAAGATATAAATGCTTTTCTGTGCAGATGGCCATATCTAAAAGGGGGGGCGCTCATAAATAATAAGAAACTGCTTGCATGACAGGTGCTGCTTAAAACCCCCCCAAAGATGTGGCCAATAGGGTAGAAGCAGGGGGCCTAGCACTTAGCACTCTAAGTGTTAGGCCAATTTTGGGATGCTCATATTCTTGCTATATAAACTGCCTCCTAACTCTGTTTTGCAGATTTGAGTCTTTTTTTTTTATCATGTATTTGGTAGAAATAGGATGTAAAACTTGTGGGGTTTGGATTAGAAAGCAAGGAGGATCAAAGGAGAAAGTACCTTTTTGGAGATAAAGCTTGAAGATCCCCACAAGTAGAGTCTGTAATTAATTTAACTGGGTTGTATAATGGCAGGCAACTCAGCTGCCAAACATGTTTGTAATAACTGGGACATTATTTACATTTCTGTTTTTATTTATATACAAAAGCATATGTTGAAGTGTTTACTGGGTGCGCAATAGAAATGCATGTCTTTCTTAGGTTTCTTCTCTTGTTTTTGTGGGTGTGGCCTGGACTTGATCACGTTAGGCTCTTAGGATAAATTAAGTTTTCTACCCCTTAAAAATAAGCAACCTAAAAATGAAACTAGGCTCCATGTCTTTCAAGTAAGAAAAATTGCATGGCTCCCTCTAAGGAGCCAAGTTTTCAAAATTAAAACAATCATGCATAGCCCAAACATGTCACATGTAGAATGCCTCAACTTAAAGATTAGATAACAAAAGTCTTTTTCTTTATGAGTCAGCATTGCATACCATACATACTAAGGCATCTTGGCCTCAAAGTCAAGCCATAAGACCTACCTTCTAAACAAAAACAACCCTACCACTCTACATTTGCATTGAGACTGAATAGCATGGTTTTAAAAGCGATTAGGAGGGTTAGCTGGTAGTCCCTTCCAGGCGGGACAATAAATCCAGAGGTCGGGCGGGTTATGCCTCTTGTGAGGTGTAGCTTGTAAGTCCCTCTTTGCACTCGTTAGATGTAGGTTCGAGGCACTACCTATCGGTAGTCCTCACCTTAGTTTTAGGGTCAGAGGCACGGGTTGATTCTAAATCACCCTATAAGCCCTCAACTTTCGGGCAATTCCTCCAACAAGTGTTGTTGGGATGTAAGCCCCAATCTTCTAATAAAATATCAACTCAAATCAAAATTAGGTTGTTAAAATGTAAAGCCCAACATAGGATAGTTTGGGCACCTCTGAGTTTCATCTCAGAATCAAGTGCCCCTACTTCAACTCCTTTGGCTTTCTTTCCCAAAAATCTAAATCTAAATTGATCCACTCCTTGAAATTCATAAAGGCCAAACCTTTAATCAAGACTTTCATGAATTTTTAAAACAAAAAGCAAGCTTTAGCCAATGTTTGAATGACTTCAAAAACAAACAAAACCACTAGTTTAATCAAAAGTTTTCCCAAATCAAACTTGGGATGTAATTAACCATAGGGGCTTGCCCCTATGGGATGTCTGTACCCCAGAAATAAATAAACCCCACTCGACCAAACATCGAGTGGGGGAATCTCTGTTAAATAATTGTAAATTTTATTATTGAGCCCATAAGAAAATGGTATTTTTACCCTCCGGGGTGATATATCGTATTCTTATGCCGTGCCCGATTATAAAATATGCAATCCGTTTGAGGATACAAAAATTCTCCAACAGCCGGTTCAACCGGTTCAACCGTGAACCGGCCAGTTGTCCGATCCAGTCCAGTTTAATAACCGGCTTCGCAGAGAACCGGCCTGAACCGGCTGTTGAACCGGTGAACCAGCGAACCGGTCCTGGTTCAAAAGAACCGGCCGGTTTTAAATTTTTTTTTATTTTCAATAAAATATAAATAAAAATATTTTACTTCATTACATTTTTTTAGTAAATAATGAGATTTTTAATACCACAATACATGGATGTCATCTCATAAAATAAGTTTTGTTTGAAAAAAGAGGGAACTATATAAAGAGCTAAAAGGAAATCATATCATACTCATTCATGATGTGGGACAAAAAAAATTACATAAATGCTATGAGCTTGAATGTGAGTTTGAGCTTTATTGGGCCATTAATTTGGGTTGGTTGGGCCATAAATTTGGGCTAGTTGGGCAATGAATTTGAGTTGGGTGCAAAGTTTTTTTAATTTGTATTATAAATTTATATATTATAAATTTTTTATAATGTATATTATATGAATTAATAATATAATTTTATATATTATATTAAATATTATTCTTATTACACATTTATAAATTTAATATTATAAATTTATAAATTATATTAAAATTTTTAATTTGTTATAATGTATATTATAAGAATATCATTTATTATAACTGTAATTAAATATAAAAATTAATTATAATTAAATTATTAGATATTCATAAATATAATATAAATAAACTATTTGTTTTATAAGTTATAATTATATTATAATATATTCATCATTTCAATTTAATTTTATTATATTAAGAGATAATATATTAACATTATATGATTTGATATTACATTCTCGTAATTATCCTATTAATATTATTAATTTTTAATAATATTATTATTTATTACATCATCTGGTTCGACCGATCGAACCTTGAACCTCTCATTCTTCCGGTTCCTTGTCCGGTCCGGTTTTCTCAACCTTGTGAAAACTCGTGTATCACTTCAATATGTTAAATAGCAAGAAAATATTAGGAATGACCTTTCTTTATTAGATTTAAACGAGAATTTGACTTTTAATAGGACACAATGGAGAAAAAGGATTCATGTAGCCGACCCCACGTAGTGGGATAAAGGCTTGATGTTGTTGTTGTTGTTGTTGAGTTAGTTGCGCTTCTTGCACATAAGAGCCTTTGACTTACCCTGCAACAATGTTTATTTTTGTAATATACAAAACCAAAATGTAAACATCATCGATTCTTCTGATTTTTCCTTCCATTTTAATTTATTGTTGGCATTAAAATCTTTTATTTTTTGTTTAGTCAGAACTTGTAAATAAGTCCTAAACATAACCCATACAGCCAGCAATAAAACGCAAAGTTATCACTGCATGTCTTTAAAAAAATGATCTGGTTTGTTTCTCATGCTAAACAAATGTGTCTATTGTAAGTTTCTTCCCTTCATGTTATATGTTTAGCATACTGATAAATGCTTGATTGATACAAATTTGAATATTATACTCGTTTCATATGCAAATCATTTGCAGTGATGTTATTTCATTGTTTTATTTAATGTTTTCCTAGTTTGTTCTTGTTGTAATATACCTATGATGGTGGTGATATTCTCCAAATTTTTAAATCTTTAGTTGGTTTTGGTTTGCTTCTTAAACTACATGCTAGTCCAATTCAACTCTCATCAAATTACCTTATTAAGCACTTTCGATTCCCCATTTTTCCCAAACATCTATTTTGGAAAATGTACTTGCTTTCACCTTATGCACATGTTGTAGTTTGTTCGGTGGTTTTCTATCCAACCTTTGTCAATGTTATTAAAGTTGTTTGGAGCCTTTTTGACGACGACTATCTAATGCTAAAGGCATAGGTGCTCTCTTAAGCAAAGTTTGGGTCTACATAAATTAGTTATTTTAATTATGACATGCTTTTGAATATAATATGATAATCATCACAATAAAATTTTTAAAAGTAATATAATAAAAGCATATTTTCAAGTTTTGTGCCATTATGCTTACCAAAACGCAATCATACTAAATACTTGGTCTAAAACCAAGTGCCCATAAGAGAAGAAAATTTTAAGCTGGTAACTTCCATAACACAAGTTTAATCTATGATTTTTGCTTATTATATTTTCATCCCATTCTCTACAGTTGCCATTTTTTAAAAGTTATTTAAAATTTGTATCATAGAAGTGAGTATTGAACACCTTAAATCTTAGCAACGGCATTTTCGTAATGGCATCCAACTAGTAGTGCTTGAGGCACTGGAGCCTTGCCTCGTCCAAAAGCCTAGGAGAGCACATGGCTCACCTTTGATAACACTGAATTCTCTTTTGAGACATTTGCTATTGTTTCATTATGTACTTGTTATTGCTAAGTTGGTTGTTACATTTCTTTGGATTGCCTAAGTGCGATTCATTTGTTTCCTTTGTTGATGTTGTAGCCTATGCATGTCACGTAGTTGGGATTGCAGATTTTTTTTTTAGCTTTTACCATAAACATGGAAACTTGGTAGCACTAATTTAGTTTGTGCAAGAACATGGCTTTCTTGCTTTGTTAGGCAAAGACTTGCGGTCATTTTACTATTGTTTGAGTTGCAAGTCTTAAATATTGGATCAATGTCATAGGGGGATGACATGGAGATTAGGAATTGTTATTTTTGGTGGAATTCTAGATTATTGGAATTGTACTTGCAGCTTTTGGTCAAAGTTTGGGGATTCTAAGAAATTATCAATTGTGGGTCTATTTGAGCTATAAATGTGATGAACCATGTAATTAATAATTCAATGTTTCAATAAAATTTAAATTTTTTTTTTCAAACTTCTGCATGCTAGTTGGATGTAAGTTCTTTTAGTGCAGTGAAAGTTTCGATGAC
Organism: Dendrobium nobile; assembly: GCA_022539455.1. Taxonomy (NCBI): domain Eukaryota; kingdom Viridiplantae; phylum Streptophyta; class Magnoliopsida; order Asparagales; family Orchidaceae; genus Dendrobium; species Dendrobium nobile. The sequence goes on along the minus strand of CM039726.1, from coordinate 66,048,082 downwards.
ATCTTCCAATAAAGCTTACTTCTTTATAGTATGAATCCTAAGCACAGTGTTTATCTTCAGTGATTTCTTTTTTCTCATCTCTTTTCTATTTTAGTTATTGGCTTGCGTGTTATTGAGATTTGATCACATTTGATACAATCTGATTTTTCTTTTTATAGTATGAATCGGAAGCACCGTGGAGTTTGGGACTATTTGAGATCAAGCATTTAGATGTCAGGAGTATTTTAAATGAAGTGTTAAGAAGTAGAGTTTATTTAAAATACTTGAATATGCTTGGTTGATTTTAAGTGAAATTCAGGAGATCACTTTCTTGTGTTTGGTTGAAATTAAAATAAATCTAAAATTCAAAATGAAAATTAAATTAACCTGAGGCATCAGCGAGGCAGTTTCAGCAAGAATGAAGGTGTTGTGAGGTCCATGGGGATGGTCCCATGGTGTCGGTGAGCATTGTGAGGATTGTCAACTAAGATGGAGGTTAGTTGATCTGAAATGGTTGGGAGTGGGTCTTGAGTGATGGTGATCAGCGGTCATAGTAAGTGAGCATGTCATGAGGTCTCATGTTGTGTAGAGCGGGTCTCGAGGTCAGTGTCATGAGTGGAAAGTGGTAATTACAACAAGTGAGTTAGTAGGTCACACATAATAGCATCATGTTCCAAATTAACTTGATTTAGGCAAATTTATAATACACTAAAAATAAACTTATGGGGATTTCAAATCCCTTAATAAATTATTTTGTATTTATTTTTCTTCTAACAAAATACTTGAAATTTTAAAACCCCGACATGTGGTTTACTCTACACTCCTTATACATTGAAGCTAACAACCCCTTCATTTGAGCTCTCATTTTCTTGTGAATTTCAATTCTTGACAATTATTAAGTTAGCATTCAATGAATGTTTTGTTTGTTTTTATGATTTTGCATCAAAAGTTATTTAGCCTTATGTAAATTGTTTGAAACCTTCAATTGATATAGGAAGGTGTACAAAGAGGAGGGGAAAGTAAGGATGTTTATGGGTGTGAAGCAGTGGCGGTGGTTTATTGTGTATGGTGGGAAACCATTTGGAATGGAATCAAAACCAAAGGCTAGAGGCGGTTTTGATGGATGGAATGCCTTTGGAGGGTTAAGGTAATGTGTGGAGAAATGATCTAAAGTTTATGGAGTGGTGGATGGGGTTGGGAGTCTTGGGGAGGTTGTTATCTGCAATTAGGTCTAGAATGAGAATGGGTGGCCGAGAGCATCTTGTTGGAATCCAATCCTTTTTCAAGTCTTGGCCTTTTCAAGGGTGTTAAGGAGTGTATATGAATGTAAAAGATATGATAATAATGTGGTAAGGGATGCTTAAGGGATGTTGAGATGAAGAATAATAAACTAAATGATAACTCCTTTCTCTCACCAAAAGATAATATGAGACAGACCAACAAGCCTAGAAATAAGTGGAAACTTAAGATTCCTTTTATTCGATAATAAGCCATTATTTAAGGATTACACAATAATCCTAAGCAATTCAAAATTCAAACTAAGAGAGAGAGAGAGAGATGACTAGGAGTGGAGGATAAGGAGAGGGAAGGTGGTTGAAGCCACTCGAACCAACCTTCACATGTCAAGCTATCTTCAAATTTCAAATGGAGGGGTTTGCATGGCCAGCCCTTGGAGGTGGAATAAATAAAATTGAACCCCTAAGCTATAGCAAAATGAATTTTCAGTTTGAAATTCTAAATGTAATATTTAATATTTAAAATTAAAAATTGGAAAGTCAAAATATAAATTCAAGTTAAAATCATTTTTTCCCCTGTTTTGCTCGCTTGTACGCTTTATGGCTTTGCTTCTCTTTGTGCTTTGGGCTTTGGCTTGGGACATTATGGAAGATCTTTGTCTTTTGTAAACCATCATGATGTTCTCCATAAAGAAGAGTTTAGATTTTGCTTAAACTAAGAATTGGATTGTAAATGTTGATCTTTCTATGTGCTTTTGTGCATCTTAATCGTAGCTTTGCATGACCGCATTAGTAAATGAAAGACCCTAAGAAGTCTTGCGTCCTTGAGGACCATAAATTTATTGGCATGCTTGCTTGATTAATCTTTTTATTCCTTTTCTTCCCTTTGAACTTATAAGACTTCTTGAATACTTTTAAAACTTTAATCAAATTGTTACTAGTTGATTAGAGCAATAAAATTTTTATCGTCTAATCTTTTTCTCCTATTTGAATACTCATAATCAGGTTTCAATCATCACTGGATTGTTCATTCTGCAAAATAATGCTGTGGTAAGTTTTTTTTCTTCTTAATGTGGCTATCACCAATGTTGATGATGACTTGGAAAAGTGATCTAACTTGCCAAGGAGCCAGTCATGAGGTGTTACTTATATTTCTTCTTATTAAAATTACAGGAGCAACACCAGAGGGGTGCTGCTAATGGCATTTCAATGACTGGCCAGTCTATTTTTAAAGCTATTGCTCCTGCTGCTGCAGGTGCCATGTAAGTAACAGATTTTTGCTACACAAATTGCTTTTGCAGCTGGAGGTTTTTAGCAAGAGACTGGATTTAGTTATAATGAATGCTAACGTAGATCGCACAAAATTTGTGGTCTATTCATAGTTTCATACTTCTTTTTGGTACATCTATATCTAGTTCTAGAATATTTATATTATTGCCAACGACTTGTATTTGATTGGAGGAATACTATCATATTTCCATCAAATCATACATTGAATGGAAATGATTTTTTCAACTATGGACCTCCGTGTGTATACGTCAAAGTTGTCTCAATCAATTTTCGTTTGTTCCTGCGAAATATCATGAAGATATGCTTGCTGAGAAACTAAAGATGGCCATCATAAGCTGACATGGGAGTTCAATAAACAATTGTTTATGACATATTCATGCACAAAATATACTCTTTTACCATCAAATTCTTGTGTAATAAAAGGAAATGTACATCTTCAAATTTTATCTGAACTGTGGTTGTCAAATCTTCTATTATGGAAAACTTGAGGAGTTATTGAACTTTCTGTAATGTTTCCCTTTTTTTAATCTGCTTCTGGCTTTTAATTTGGGACCAAGCTCACCATTTGTGAATTCATTATTTTTAATTTGATGGAAATTCTAAATTAAATTTGATGCTTAGGAGATAGAAGGAATTTCTTGACTTCCAAATTTTTTCAATACAATTTTGAAGACTAAAAGGATGCCAGATGAGTGGAGAAGAAGTTTATTGATTTCTATCTTTAAGAATAAGGTGATGCACAAGTGTGTAAATTATAGAGGAATTAAGTTAATGTGTCATACCTTAAAACTATGGGAGAGAGTTATTGAGCATAAGTTATGATGTGATACTAAGGTTTCTCAAAATCAATTTGAATTCATATCGGGTAGGTCTACTATAGAAGCTATACATTTATTCAGAGGTTGGATGGAGAAGTGTACAGAGAATAAAGAGGATCTGCATATGATATTTATTGATTTAGATAAAACATGATAAAGTTCCAAGAGAGTGCTCTGGAGAGTTCTAGAAAAGAAAAGAGTTAATAATGCTTATATTCAAGTCATTAAAGATATGTATGTAGGAGCTATTACTTCATTACTTGTGTTCAAACACATGGTGGTTTGACCATAGATTTTCCTATTTCAGTTGGATTACTTCAAGGATCAACTTTAAGCCCATATCTTTTTGTTATAGGCATGGATGTTCTCACTAGACATTTGCAAGAGATTATATCCTGGTGTATGCTTTTTGCTAATGATATTCTTCTTGTTGAGAAGACTAGAGAGGGAGTTGAAGGTAAACTTGAATTATGGAGGTTAACCTTAGAGTTTAAAGGCTTTTGTTTGAGTAGATCTAAAACTGAATCTATGGAGTGTAATTTTAGTAATAATAAATATAGTGGAGGGATTGTGACTTTGAGTGATCAAATCATTAATAAGAGTACATGTTTTATATAGCTTGATCTATTGTTCAGAGTGATTGTGAAATAGATGGTGATATGTAGAATTCAAATTGGATGGTTGAAATGGAGGAATGCATCGGGTTTGTTGTTTGATAAAAAAGAACCCCTGAAGCTTAATGAAAAATTCTATAAGATGGTGGTGAGATTTGCAATGCTTTATAGTGCAGAATGTTGGCAATTATAAGAGAAGCATAAAGTGTTACAGAGATGATAATGCTTCGGTGGAGAGTGGCTTTATTATTAGAGACAAAATGCGAAATGGGTATGCACGTGAAAGGGTTGGAGTAGCTCTAGTGGCAAATTAGAGAGAGTCGCCTTAGATGGTTTGGACAAATAAAGCGTCGATCTTTTGATGGTCTGGGTAGGAGAGTGTAGATCTGTTAGATTTGACCTATATTAAGAAAGGTATATGTACACTTAAAAAGATTTGGCTAAAAAAATATTAGAAATGTCCTTTTTTTTATTAAATTTAAATGAGAATTTGACTCTTAACAGGACGCAGTGGATAAAAATTGATTCATGTAGCCGACCCCACATTGGGGTAAAGGCTTGATGTTGTGGTGGAAATTCTAAATCAAATTGGAGAATAAACACCTGAATTTCGCCAAATTGGTCTAGCTGAAGATTTAGAATGTATAAATATTTAATCTGCATTATTGAGTACTAAATTTTTAGACTTTCCAGATTCATTTAAACATTAATGAATATAATCTGCCTTTTGCTTGCATAGAAACTTCGTTCCGACTGAAATATGTGCTTGCTCCTTTTCTAATGCATTCACTTTGGAAGAAACTCCTTATAGTGATTGTTGCATAATTCAGTGGTCTAAATTGGCATAATATTTAAGAGCTAACGCCATGCTCTCTGTATCCATGCGGTCTTTGAGAAAACCTCTCACAGCACCTTTGAGAAAACACATTTCCACACTGCCTCCCCCCACACCACCTTGCTATTTGTATAATTTGCATTGCCAAGTTTTATTTGCTTTATTTCTAAGGCATCCATTACTTTTGACAGATTTTCATGGGCACAAAAGCACCGAAATTCTTCATTCCTTCCAGGTACTCATTGATTACATTCAGGATTTGCTCAGTAATGTTCAATATTTTGATATCGTAGAAATGTAACTACGAGTAAGAATGCCAGCAAAGATTCTTAGTTCCACTAGCAAGCATGATTAGCAGGTGATACATTTGCAATGATAACTCAAATTGTTCCATATGATTCCAAACATACACGCTGGTTTAAAGTGATAAGTCACTTGAAAATGTCATTAATTGCAAGCTAACATAATCTCGCAACATGCTGGCAACACGGTTTAAATCAATATTTCCCAGGATAATAATGCCAAGTAGGAAACCATGAATTTGCATGACACATGCTGTTGGATTTAGTAGTTTTATTTTGTGCTAGGTTACTTTTCTTTATGTTTTGAAATTATCACGGAAATAGGTTATAATTATACCTCTGATTTTAGTTCCTCACAATATCTCGAACTTCTTAGCTATATTTATTTTAGGTTTTCTGCTTCCAAGTGAAGTAACCTTAGCTTCTTGAAAGAAAGAAAGCTGGATGCACATTGCTTAGGAGAAATAAAGTTTAATTATTCAGATTTGTACAATGATTATCATAGATCTGATGACAATAACTATTTAACTTAGTTATATTTACCGATGTTCTTATCCTTGACGCAGGTAAGAAATTAGACCTATATCCATTCAAGCCTTTAACCATGACGAAGCCTTTAGACATTCTAGTTACATTTGAGTGAATATCGGCAGGGAGCCGGTATAGGCACATAAATGGGGTTTGGATGACTTAGGAAATTCGCACTCGAAATTTCCATGTGACATTTTAGTTATAATATAATACCATAAGTTAAATTGAGCATAACTATTCAATATTTAAACAAAATATATCTTAAATTTCATTAATACAAACTTTAATATTGGATACATAACGAAATAAAATAAAGCATCTTATATAACATAATAAGATAACTGGATAAAGCAAAACATATGATATAACATAACAAGTTACTATATTATAGACATCTCATTCATTTTTATTAACATCTATTTATTAATTAGGCTCTGCTGAGTCAAAGCATGAACTCGTGGTCGAACATGCTACCTTGGTTGATTTTGTGATGGAGCTAAAAATATTGATTATATTATCTTCTGTTTGCTGAAGCTCTTCTGTGAAGGTGCTTCATCTGATCTCATATCTTTGAAGTTCTCTAAACCAAAGTAGGACAATATTTTGCTATGTTCCCAGGCTGACGACACCAGTAGCAAGTGTTGGAACCCATCAAACATTTGCCCTTATGAAATCTTCCTCACTTAACACAAGCATCCATGACTTTACTCGCAGCAGCACTGCTAACTCCACTTGGGCATAACTTGGGCTTCTTTTTATTTGATCCTTCAGTTTGAGTGCTTTGGATGTCTTCTTCAACACTCTTCCTTTTATGCTGTTCCCTTCTCTTTAGAATGATTTGTAAGTTAATCTCTACGTCTCTTGCTCTTTTTACCAACACTAAATAATCATCGATTCTTGGAGGTACTAAAGGTTGCATGATTGCATCTTTTAGACCAGATAGGAATCAATAACATTTCTCCTCTGTTGTTGCAATTAACTGCGATGCATATCTTGATAAGGTTGTAAATTATGCTTCATATTGCATTACAAATTTGTCTCTATGAACCAATTTTAAAATTTTTCCTGCATCTGCCTCCTTGCTAACATAGGTTCGAACCATTTTCTGAGAAGTCCCACAAAGTCTTCCTGGTTGACCAGTAAATTTGGAATATCTCTTAATCTGTCTTCGTGTTATCCTCTCCACCACTATTCTGCTTCTCCATCTAAAACAAATGTAGTTTGTGACACTTTTCTTTCATCAGGACATGATATGCCATCCAATATCTTACCTACACGAAGCAAGCAATTCTCTGCCTCAATTTGTCCCCCATTACCTTTGAATAGAGGTGGGCACATGTCCTGGAATAACTTCATATATATATCCACGCCAACTCCATGTTGTTATCTTGATTCCTAAAACATTTGGGTCGCAACCGCCGTGATCTGGGTAAAGGTATTGGTGTTCATAGCCATTTCAGGTGGTAGTTCTTCTCATTCCATATTTTCATTAGTTAATTATACTATTTAATTGAATCTCTACATTCTTCATGAATAATTTCATAAACCATGCCTATGGCTCTTTCATTACGATTCACATTCCTAAGACACTCATTGGCTTTTCATATCACTTTTGTCATGACCTAACTCGGAGACTCGAATTAATGAGGGAATAGACGGTCGGACGGTTGATTTAAATTTCATTTGTTAAAACTATTCTCAATAAAAATTTTGATAGAGCCACTAAAACCTTAAAACAATTTGAAATAAAATTATATAAATATTTTTTATTTGGAGCATTTCGCCTACGGTACACATTTTCATCTCTTCTACTTATTTTATGCTTTGAATAATACTTAATTATTTAAAATATTAGGATTGAATCATAAAAGAACTCATTGAGTAAATGATGCATCTAAATTATAGTAACACAAGATCTTTGAAACAATAATCATGCTCAGTTCCAAACATAAAATAATTATGTTTAAATTCATTTCAAACATGACCATCAACATTATACATATATCATTATCATATCTTTATCTTTATCCTTTCTTATAAATAATACAGCCTTCACATCAACCACCGTCTAAAATAGTACCAATGAAGGTACTCCTTTTTTATCTTCTTTTCATTTTTCATTTACGTGCACAAGTACATTGTATTCCCAGTCAGTATCATAAGGGGGCTTGCTCTATCAGTTAACATGCACATACAAGCATTTCTATATAATTATTTTATTCATTTATCATTTAATAACTTTCTATAGTGAATATGCTGAATAATCATGCTAATTATTAAACAATTCAATATGACCATTCAAAAAAAAATTCTAGAATTTTACAATAGCATTAACTACCAAATATTAATTAATTCAATGAACTTAAATTAAGGAAAACAACATCATTACTATAAAATGGAAACATGAGTACTCACCTTGATTTTAGGTATCATGCCACTTTACTCTTGCTCCTTACTCCGACGTTGGTAGATTAACGTAGATTGAATGCCTATGTAAAGTCCTCATCATTAAAATTTAATTGATAAATTGCTATCAATTTCTCTAACTTGTTATTTTAAATTTCAAATTAAAATCTTAAATCTTATTAATTAAAATTGCTCACTCACTCTAATTAACTTAATTCACTAATTAAAATTGAATTTTAAAATAATATTTTCTTTATTATCTTATTTGGGATTTACTATTAATTAATTTTCTTAATTTAAATATGTATTTTATTTAACTTTCATAATTTCTCATTTTAAATACCAATTTATTTTATTTTATTATTAATTTCTAATTTAAAATTTCTTCTCTTTACTTAATTACTTTAAGTATATTTTATGTCATTTATCCTTAGTTCATAAATTCATTTTTCATATAAATTAAATTTATTATTATTACATAAATTTAATCTCTTATATGAATTTAAATATGCTTTCTTTATATATTAATAATTTTTTTATTGTTAATATTTTCTAGGTTATATAAAAAATATAAATTTTAAAATAAGCTTCCTTAATAGTATTTACAATGTTATTCTATAAAAATCCATAATTATAAACAATTAATTTTACTAGTAATTATGTATTATATTAATATTTATTTCAAACATTCCATCTCTCTCTTTTATAAAATCTTCCTAAAAAGTTTTATAATATAATTTATTAATATCTTAATTAAATTATATTTATTTATTATCTATAAAATAAATTCTTATTTATAAATATGCTTACCATTCGAAGTCGTGCTCGCCATTCAATCCCTTGCTCAATGCTAAACTCTTCCTTCTCTCTCAATCTACTCCTTCCTCTCTTCTCTAATTTATAGAGAAGAGCCCTCTGTCAGTTTCTTTGATTTCTCTTTCATCATTTTAAGTTGATGAAGCCACCCACGACCAAAAGACTAAATGACATTGGCGCTCCTTCCTATCATTCAAAACCTCTTCTATCTATACAGTTTAAAAAGGAGTGAGTGAATCAGTGATATCTTACATGAGGAGTCGCTTCTTTTCACTTTCCAACGTGTTTTCGCGCTCCAACACACAGTTCGACCCCGCCAGCTGCTCCCTTGATCGTGGTTTTGCCGCTCGACTCGCCTGCTTTCCCCGCCGTTTCATTCGGTCCTTCTATTGAACCGGCTGGCTGGATTGGTTCTTACATGATGACCATGATTTTTGATTTAAATTAATTGTGAAATAATCACAAGTGTAAGATAAATGGTCATGGAAAGTGGATTATAAAATAAATTGATTCATAAAATACGATTACATAAGTACAAGTGAATTTAGTCATGTGGAGATTATAGATCCTAAATATATGGAAGCCAATTTAAAAGCACCTAAACTCATGAGTAAGGCTCATTTTGAACCAAACATACTAAATTGGAGGCTTAACATGGGAGATGAATAGATAACATGAACATTTTGATGACATGAAATTGAATTAGAAATAGATGACTAAGCTAATTCCGAAGTATTTCATTTTCACAAGATAGCATACAAAATGAATCTAATTTATCATTAATTTTGTCATGTAATGTTTGAGACTATTTTAATTCTTTAAAACATTAATAAGGTGTTGACCTCAATATGAGTGTCATAATCAATGTAAGTGAGTGCGTGAGAAGTACGATCAATCAATGCGATGTCGCGCATAACGAACTTGAAAGGCCTCGAAGTTGCACGAAGCTCCTCAAACGTCGTCCATTATGGACTACTCTGGTGTGTTCAGGATATCAAGTTTATGCAAGGAGAATTATTCCCGCGTGACTTGATCAACCGACACATGATGGCCTATAGATGTGATGTTGCGCAATTTTTTTTCAGATAATGCCGATCTAGAAATAGAGTTCAGTGTTGCGTTCGGATGTCAAAAATACCAAAGAGGGATTCCTCAAAGGCTATTTGAGCGACAACAATAAAAAAAACAATGGCTTACTGATGTAGGACTACGATGTTTGCAAATGATTTTATTAAGAACTTGCACAAATCTTGATTGGAGAAATAACAAAGAAACTTATTAGCAAATAAAACAACGAATCAAAATGTAAGAGGGTCACTTTTGTTTAGGCTTACTTGCACATCCAAAAGATTTGAATTCTCAAAATAACGTAGAAAATAACATTATGTCAAAGTAGTAGTTTTCAACAAAATCTCTAGTCTAACAATAAGATTAGTAAACAAATGAATGCACTCAAATTCCCACGTTTACTAAGCTTAAGCAGAATCGGGCGAACGCAATCTTCGTGACTACAATCAAATCACAAGAAAGGGTTAGACTTATGGAATACGAGAAGAGGAAGAGTAGAAAACCTCCGTCAAGGATCGGCAGCATCCTCCACTTGACAATCTCAAGTTGTTCTTCAATCGCTTCAACCAAGGTGTCTAAGATGCGCTCTATGTAGTCCTCAACCGTGTGATCGATCCTTGGGTTGACATCGAAGAAGGTTGAATGGAGAATGTGCACAAAACCGTGTTCGTCGTACACAAGTCCGTAGTCAGTGTCGGGATCGGCCATTCATGGATGCTAGGTGACGATGTCTTCCCAAAGATTGCTAGTACTCTTGAACGTTGTTGAAGATAAAGAAGTTTCTCTTCAACTTGAAGTAGGGATGAGGAGAAAGGGGGCAGACCAAGGAAGGAGAGCAAGTTCATAATTTCATAATTAGGTTTATAGTTTGAAGTGGGAAAATTAGGTGGGAATGCTGAAATTTCTTTCCCAAATCGAAGTCCTTGGATTTGGCAAGAATTCAAATAGCCAAGGGAGAAAGATAGGGGTGGGTAGGAGCAAGGGGCCGGCGGGTTTAATGAGAGGGGAGGGATTTGTGGGATGGAGATTTGGGTTTCTAAGTTTAGGTTTGGAGATTAGGAAAGTTTTAATTAGATCCAATTTAATTTGAAATTCAATTTGAATCAATTTGGAAACTTTCCCTAAAATAGATTCAAGGAATTTAGGAAAGATTTGATTTTCAAATTTTGTGGAATTGAAATCCAAATCTACCCAAATATTTCATTCAAAATTAGGAAATAGAAATTGGGAGGAAGATTGGAGAGAGGGAGAGAGGGGCGGGTAGAGAGAGAGGGGCCGGCGGCTTTGTGGAGTTGGGGGGAGGAAATTAAGGAGACATTAATGCTTCCTTGATTTAAGTGATTAAATTTGGGATGAAATAATTCATTCCAAAATAATTCGAAATTCGTTGAGGGATTTGAAAACTTTCATAAATTAGATTTTATAATTTAGGAAAGGTTTTGAATTTCAAACCGGGTGAGTTTGAATTCAAAATATGTCTAAATTATGGCAATCCGAATTAGGAAGTAAATCCAAGAGTGGACAAGGGGCTAGGGCTGGTGGTTGGGTAGGGGTTGGGTATGGGGAAGGCTGGCGACTAAGTGGAGGGGAAGATGGCACTGCCGGTGGTGGTAGGGGGAGGATGGAGAAAGAGATAGAGGATGGAACCACGAACCCGACTTATCTAGGTTAGTGGGTATTGTGCAAATCTCCCTCTCTTAGGGATTTCACTCCAAGCTCTCAAGCCCTCATGAGAATTCAAACAAGGGAAACAAAATTTTCATTTAATCATTCATTAACCTTCAAAGAGAAACATAGGGGCTATACATAACCTCGTACATAAGACTCAAAATAAGAAAGACGACAATGCCCTTAGGGCTTACATACGACATCCCTTAATAAAAGGTTACAACGAGAAACTAAATAAAACAAATACAATACGACATCATAAATAAGAAAATACATGAAACAAATAAAAAATACAAGGACTCAATCGTGGCCGTAGATCGGCGGTCACGTCTCTGATAAATCTTCCATGATCTGATGTACCCATCACTTACAAGCGTGACGTTGTGCAAAGTCTTCCAAACAAACAGACTGTGTTGTTGCATTTGGAACGTTAAAAGTACCCGAGAAGAACCACTTATACGCCATGCAAGCAATCGCGATCGAGAACAACTATCTATGGATGCGATGTTATGTAAAATCGTCGAATGTGGTTTTATCATGAAATAGCTTGAATCATTGCACTTAAAACATTGAATTTATCAAAGGGGAACATCTTGCCCCCGATTTGAGCAATCGCGATAAAAAATTACGAACTAGAGACACGACATTTTGTGAAGTCATCAAAATGATCTCCGATCATGAAATGGACTTTGATATTATGTTTGGAATGCCAAAATTACCTGGAAATGGCACCCATATTGTATGTGTTGTTGCACGATGCGAAATTTTAAAATTCGCCCGCATATGAGGTGTTGATACCCAAATTGAGATGCGCGAGGAATGATAAAATTATGTGAGTGGTCAATTTTATAATATTAAAAAAATCTTATCTAATTCTAACCAATTCTTCATATGTTGCCAAATTCTCATTCAGCTGCCTGCCTCGTCCCGTCATCCATAAATATAATAAAAAGTTAATAATTAAAAAAAATATCTGACACCTAATCTCAAATTTCACTCACAGACAATACACTTAGGTCTAGTTCTATGTATACACAACGACTGATCGTCCCTACCTACTTCGACTCGAGCAGTCAACACCTGATTCCCCTCCAACCAAGACCCTCTCACATGACATCTCATTCCTTCACCTACTTCACTCTCAACACCTCACACACACAGCATGCCCTCTACACGCACAGCCATTGCATTACTAACCTTATTGCCACCTATCTAATGCAATCACTCCCTACCAACCCATGCATGTCACTAAACTCCTTCCCAACAGTTGACTTCCTCAAACAACCCTTTTTTCAAGTTGGTGCACTGCCCTCAGCCTGCACAACCCTACTATCAAGCCCAATGGTCCCTCCTTTGGTCAAATACATGATCCCAACACTCGTCCTTCTTCACGCAATGTCCAACCCTTCTCTACACTCACACCCCACAACCAATCATCTACCCTACTAGCCCATTTCTTCTTAGCCAGCCTACCTGCACCAAAACCAACCCTAGTCCTTACCTGACATAGCCGATCACCAGCCCCTCACCTACTAGCCTACTTGTTCTTCTCCCAAGACCAGCCACACATCTCTCTAAAATAGAGAGAAAATATCTTTAGTATTTATCTCTTTAAACCTCACTCTCTACATGTATATATATATATATATATATATATATATATATATATATATTAAAAATATAAAAAAAGGAGTTCTAAAAAGAGGGGAAAAGAAAAAATATATTGCAAAAAAATTGTGGTGCCCGTTTCCTCATCTTGTCTCGTCTCGACGCCGTCGGCTCATGTGTAGGTATAAATTTTGAAACACTTAAAATCTCCAAAACTCCTGATTGTGATAAGTTCAACATAATGAGCAGAATTTGTGCGCATTTTTCTGAGTGTGGGTGGAGAAACATACATGCTTTTATTAACATGGCAGGAGAACTCGTATGCGAAGTTCGTGACGTGTTGGATTTCGTGCTTTTCTTAACACTACAAGGTAAATTTAAGTAGTTGTTTGCATTGTTCTAGTGCGGCTGGGAAATTTGTCATTTCACTAGTGCGTGTATTAAAGATCCATGCGCACCTTCTTAGGCATGTCGGATTGAAGACCACGATCATGGCTTCTCATGAAATCGATCATGCACGCCTTTCTTAGTGTGGTGGGCAGACATAGACTGATTGTCACTTTACAATTCATAGTTCAGTAAGATGCAAACTATTCATAAAGGACATCAACTCCTTCAATCATAAGCAGAAGGTGTCCAACATTTCATTTCAAAATTTTCATCTGTAGAGCAACTATAAGAAAACTAAAACTTTTAATTATCAACAAACAACTAATCTTAATCCAGAAGTTCTTTATAGTGATAACAACAAATATAAAATTAAAACTGAACTTGTCACTATTTGGGCTTAACCTTATCCTTGCCCTTTTTTAGAAGAATAGTTAGAATAATAATCTGGTGAGCAATGATGTCCATAAAAATATACATCTTTAATATAGTTATTAAGTAAAGGAATGCAATCATTAACATGTGCAACCACTGGTGAAGGTAAGAACTGCATGTAATTATTTAACTAGCAATATGTATAATCTGTAATCTTTTAGTAGGGAAAATAATACTACAGAGAGAAATTGTGCTCTTCTGAATTAAATATTCAAATACATGTCACATAATGCCTATATCATCACTTTTGGTCAATTATAATTACATACAATATGTAAATAATACATTGCAAAATGTATCATATATCCATCTCATATGGGTCCCCTTTTTTATCTCAAAATGTATTATGTCAAGATGTTTAAGTCTAGGTTTATAGCCCATAGGCTCCTGAGGTCACACTGTCTTTATAGCTTGTAGGCTCTATAGCCCGTAGGCCTTAGAGCCCGTAGGCTTCATCATACAAGTCGTACTTGCCATCATACAAGTCGTGCTTGCCTCTACTGAGTCGCACTGCTCCCACCTGCTTATCACTTAAGATGATATTTTCTTAAATTTATCTGATCATTGCTTTTTCATCAACAGGTTGTGTGACCCTTGACTGTATATACATATAGATATGCATGTGGATTAGTATGATTGTTATGTATATTAGTATCTAAGAATATATGACTATATGAATCACATATCACAAGTCATAATATAACAAAACCGCACATGAAAACGTAATATAACCAAATCCTAGATTATAGATAATTACATGTGAATTGGTTGTATGAACCATAATTCTAGTCTAAATCACAAACATATAAGAGTACACATTTAGTCAAATAATACCCAATTAAACTTGCATATTGTATTACAAAAAATGCATATCATACTTTCTTGATGCGTTGACTCATCATGTTAGACACCTCGAATTTTCCCGCGTGTTTAGGGCACCTACACCAACCTTAAATTGCTTAAATTGAAAAATGTGTACAATGTGCTACTTGAATCATGCAACTGAAACAATTCACAATAATCATACCTTCCAATTCTCAAATCACTTGGAGTTTTCTCAAAATATCCTTTGCACTACTACTATTGTCCAACTGAACAATGTTAAACTAAAAATGTTAAAAACAATACTAAACATTACATACCTTTAAGGTACAACTTAATATTTTACCTTCTCTTTCTCTTTCTTTCTTTCCTCCACTTATTTCTTTTAGATTAGAGAGAGTCGCCTTAGATGGTTTGGTCACATAAAACGGCGGCCTTCCGATGACCCGGTTAGGAGAGTAGAGGTATTAGATTTGACTTATGTTAAGAAAGATAGGGGTAGACCTAAAAAGACTTGGTTAGAAAATATTAAGAATGACCTTTCTTTATTAGATTTAAACGAGAATTTGACTTTTAATAGGACACAATGGAGAAAAAGGATTCATGTAGCCGACCCCACGTAGTGGGATAAAGGCTTGATGTTGTTGTTGTTGTTGTTGTACTCTTCTTCCCTTACTCCTTCCTCTTACTCCCTTACTCTCACACTACTACTTCCATTTGTTTTTTTGGGAAATTTACATACATACCACTTTATAACTTCCTATTTACATATCTAATACTTAAAATTTTAATATTACATACATAATATTCTATATTATTTTAATATCAAATATACCACTCATATTTCTTTCCTACCACTCATATATTCTATTTCTGCCACTCATATTTGATATGAAAATGAACTATGTGTGGTATGTATGTAATATTAAAGTTTTAGGTATTAAATATGTAAATAGAGTAGTATATGGTGGTATGTATGTAAATCTCCCTTGTTTTTTTCATTCTTGGCCTTCCCTTGCTTCAACCGGCCAGCCTGAGCACCTCCAACCAACTTGGCCATATCAGCACCACTCAATCAAGCCCCCGGAGCACCTTACCTCTTTTGACCAACTCGTACCCTCTCTAGTTTCTCATTTTGCCTCCCTCAGCTACTCCAACACGAACTGAGGGCACCCCAAGCTAATATGGCTCGATTTTTGGTAGAAACTAGATTAAAAGAACTTACATTATGCTATTTACTTAATTTCCCTTCCACCTATACACTACATGAAATTATCCATCCAAATTTCTGCCCTTATCTACAGTAAATGTGATCTACCTACCTCTCCCGCAACCAAAAAATCATGCTATCCTAACCTTCTCTTTTGAAAGAGCTTGCTTTTGATGGCATGAGCTTGTGAAGTCCCACAACTCTATTCTCTTCTGTCATAAGGGAATTGGCTGCCTTCATTCATTCCTATCCCATCCTTTGGTCAATCAGCGTAATCCCGAACGCCCCTTATTTCACAGCGGATCTAGCGCCATATGTTTGGCCTTCAAAGAGATGATTCAATAGCAGTAGCACCAGTCATAAAGGGTCAATAAATAAATTTTAGAACTTAAGAAAAATGCAAGGAGATTTAATTTTCTAACTTTCAGTCCTTTGCAATTTGATATATAGTTCTATATGTTGAATCGCTCCCTTCAATGAGTAGAATACAATGACATTAAATTTGTTGAATTTTGTGGAAGTTGAAATTTTGGAGTGTTTTGAATTGAACTAAAAGGGCACATATTTTATCAAAATCGGGTTTTACAATTCTACGCTGATTTCCCACTCATGTCTCTAGTGCATTGGCAACAGTGAAGATTGTAAATCTCAAAATTCATGTTTTTCATGAACAATTACTGGACTTAAAGAGGAAAAATAAGCATCACCTACCTCAATCTTGAAAACATGTTACTTCATTTATTTCTTTTTAAGAAGAGAATTGTTCATCATCATACTGGGCCCTTTTTAAAGATAATTTATTCTACTAAAGCCACGGTAACATTTCCTACTTCCTGAAGCAGTTATAGATCTTGCCAGGGTTCAAGCGTCGTATTTATCTTGAAATACGGATAACTTGTCCTTTTATTGTACAAAACTATGCATCAGAATGACCATGTTCTTGTCTAATAATATACTTGTAATGCAGGCAACCACATGGTCTTCTTCATCTTGAACTTGGTTGAATTTGTTGGACTCGTTATGACCTTCAAGCCCTTCCTAGCTTACTCAACACAGAGAAGACGATAAGCTTAGTGCACAACATACACCATAACTGCTTTCAGTTCTAATTCTGCAGCTCAATTCAATGCAGGAGAAGACGAATCATTGCAGATTGCTCCACTCTTTCAGTTCAGTTCGTCAGTTTCTATGATTTCATCTCTGCAATTTCATAAAATCAGCTCTTATTTATTACTGTTGCTTTGTATAACATTACATGTATTTTTACAATTGGTCTTTTTTTTTTTACTTCATTTATTATAGGTTTTGTTTGGTTTCTGTATTGTATCTTATTAAGAATTAAATGCACATTTAAATATATTAACTTTATAATAAAAAATTTTATGTCTATCTCTACATTTTTTTTTACGTAGGCTAGATCTAATATATCTATCTAACCCTGGCTTGTCTTTGTAAGAAGTTTAACTTTTGTCATAAATTACAATTATGTAGTCCACATTTTCTAAGAGTTCTATGTGTTGACTAATTTTTATTGTTCCTCTTACTTCTGAAATCCAACAAATTTGTCCATCATTTCAATTTTGTTGGGTTCCTAAAATTCTTTCAATATCAAATATGATTTTTGGCTTTAAAATATTGACATCAAGGTGTCTAAAAAATATAAGAGTCAAAATCTAATTTGAATTTATTAAATTAAATTAAATTAGTTATTGACATGCTTGAATTGGTATGATCTACCATTATACAATTTTTTGAGGAATGAGTAAGAAAATATTGATTTTGAGTTAGTATTAGTGGTACATACAATATTAAACAAATGAACTAAGGTCAACCTTAATTGAAGGGCTTTAAATAAACTTTGAAGCAAAATGCATTAGGATCTCCCTATCCAATTTACCCTTTTTTTTATTTATTGAGCTGCCTACAAAATGCTTAGACTAGTAAATTAAGGCCCCAAAGCACTTGACCTAGCGGCGTTTTTTTGCTTTTGGGGGCTTTAGATCACTGAATGATCCAATTGGTAGATATGAGGTTTATAATAATTCAAATATGTTAAATAAATTTATTTGAAAAATATAAAAATTTTGAAGTAGAGTGTTTTGACACTTATTTGGTGAGCATTGTTGCATTAGGTCTTGAACAATATATATATACCTCACCTTACCGACTCCCTTATTTAATTTGTTGGCTAAGAAGAAATTGAAAGGGAGAAAGAATAGATCAGAGAGAAAATTTTTATATCATATTTGTCAGTCATTCTTGATAAAGATTTTATTTATTTTTTGTAAGTGACTAATCTCTTATTTTTATTTTAATGATTTTAATTTTTACAAATTTTATGTTTTTTAAATCTGTTAAAAAATTATTATTTCTTAATTTCATAAGCTTTCACAATTGCAAGTTTGTATATATTATAAATTTGATCATTCTGAATGATTTGATATAATTTTATTATATTTTAAATGAAGTACTGAATGATATCAGATACATGATATGATAACTCTACCTAATAACTTATTAATACATGTGATTCACTGATTGCGAGTCATATAGAGTTGGAGATTGATTGAGAGTTATAAGGAGTCAATGCGATTAATTTACATAATTCAAGGGAATTTATAAGGAGTATATTAATTAAAAGTTATAAGAGGCAACTGATTGGGAGTCATAAGTGCAAGAGTAAGATATTCATAAGATATATTCATTGAATATCTGAATACTGATACCGACACTGCTATAAATACTATATCGATATTATGATCGACAATGATACTATTTATTTTTATTAATACTATTTAATATTTTTAATCATGATATTAATATTGTTACTATCATTAGTACTAATGGTTGTTATTGATACTGTGATTGATGATATAATTGATTGAGATGTGATGAAGTATAAAATGATAAATTGATATAGATAATCAGCATAGACATTAATGCATATATTTCTTTATATGATTTATAACATATTATTCTATTTTATCTTTCATTAATTTCAGTTGTAAGATATTAGTTACTTGTATGTGCTTATTATGTGGTTTTATATTTTTTAGGAATGGATAAGAATCCTATAATATGAAGCTCTCGATAATATGCATAATTTTATTACTTACAGTTCTAAACAAAATGCAACCATATTTCTTTTCGTTGTTAATTGGTAAGTTCTAGTTAAATGGTTAAAATGAAAGACATATAAATCTTTCTATATAGATCATAGAGTGTAATAAAATGATATCAGAGGAATAGTTGTTAGAGGAATTAAAATATAATTAGAGCTAATGAGCAGAATATAAATATGGTTTTTATTTATAATTAGTTGATTTAAGTTTAAAATTTTATTTTTAGCTTGCTGTCTCTCTCTCTCTCTAATTGATATAGAAATGTTGAATATGATATTTTTCAAAGGTTAAGGGATTATAATAACTCAAATATGTGAAATAGATTTATTTGAAGAATAGAAAATTTTGAAATAAAGAACTTTGACGTTGATTTGATGAGCGCTACGACACTGTCATGAATATATATATATATATATATATATATATATATATATATATATATATATATATATACCGGCCTAACCCAATTGACTCCCTCATATGGTTACTTAGTTAGAAAAAATATTGAAAGAGGGGAAGAAGAGAGAGAGAGTAGAGAAAAAGGTCTTTAGATCATATTTATTAGTTATTCCTGTTACAAATTGTATTTTATACATTGTAAGTGACTAATATCTTTCTTCTATTTCCAATAATTTTGATTTATATGAATTTTTTCTCTCATAAATCTATCAAAAATATATTATCTCCAGATTTCGTAAGCTTTCACCATTGCAAGTTTGGATATGTTATAGATTTGATAATTTAAACTGATTTAATATGATTTTATTGCATTTTAAATGAAGTACTGAATGATAAGATACACGATATTATACCATCACGTGATAGCTTATTGATCCACGTGATTCACTGATTGGGAGTTATAAGAAGCTAGAGATTAATTGGGAGTTATGAGGAGTTAGAGCGATTGATTCATGCGATTCAAGGGGAGTTATAAGGAGTATATTAATTGAGATTTATAAGAGGCAATTGATTTAGAGTCATAAGTACAGGAGCAAGATACCCTTAAGATACACTCATTAAATATCTGAAAACTGATACTAACACAACTATGAATATTGTACTGATATTATGACTGACACTAATATTGTTTCATGTCATTTACACTATTTAATGTTATTGATTATGATACTAATATTATTACTATTATTAGTACTGTCGATGCTTACTAATACTGTTACTAATGATGTAATGAATTGAGATATGATGAGCTATAGAAGGATAAATTGATACAAATAATTAGTATATACATTAATGCATATATTTCTTTATATGATTTATATCATATTATTCTCTTTTATCTTATATTAATTTCAGTTGCAAGAGTTCAATTACTTGCTAGGCTATGTGCTTATTATATGGTTTTACATTTTTTTAGAAAAGGGTAAGGATCCTATGATATGAGGCTTGAATAATATGCATAATTTTACTACTTGCAGTTCTAGAAAAAAAATGTGATCTTATTTATTTTCATTGTTTATTAGAAATATCTAGTTAAATAGTTAAAATGAAAGACAAATGCAATTCTTCTAATATTGATCCTGGACTATGACAAGGCTCTCCTAAGATGCTTAGGAGAGTAAGGTTGTGTTTGATGAAGTTTAAATTTGAGTGGAAGAAGGGTTGGGATGAAGTTAGCATTTGGGCAACCTAATTCTACCAAATGGTCAGGATATAGAGGCCTAGATTCTAACCCTTGTAACTTCCTCTCCAAAAGTATAAATCGCATGAAATAAAAACCAAATTGAAGGTTAAAAATCTAGTTATGATATAGATAATTTTGTGACTCTAAGTGAAGTTTTTATAATTTTCTTTGAAATTTTTCCGAGGCTCGTTTGTGAATTTCCTTCTTTAGTTACAATTAGAAACTGATTTAGGGCTACAAAAACTTTACCCTTTTGTGACGAAAAAACACTAATAAATATATGGAAGTCAAATCTTAGGGTGTCTACTATGGATCTAGAGTTTTTTTTGTTATAATTTTTTGTAGGAATTCAGGTTTGTCAAGTGAAAGAAAACCTACGACTAGAACTACTACGACCTAGTTTGACCAATTTTTGCAAAAGCCTGAAATGGATGAGTTTGATATATATATATATATATATATATATAAAGAACAAAATTATAGAAATTAAAGTAAAGTTCTAAAAGCTAAAACTTTACTATTAACTAAAGTAGTGGTTTTATAGAGGATCACCAAACTCTTTTTAGTTTAGCCTGCCACAATGCTCTAACCAATGAGTTTTCTTCAAACATCAGTAAAAAGACACATAAATCTCTTCATTACATAGCTAATTAAGTATTTATACAAGTAACACAAGAGAAAGATATAAAATTAGAAAAGAGGAGGGAAAGGGGAAGGTGGTGGCGCTCATAGTTATTACCCTTAAATCATCTACTAGTACTCCTCACTTAGGTTATGCATCATCACCACCCTAAAATATGCCATCAATGTTGTAATGAGACCTAATAATATAGCTATTATGTTGATCAATGATGAAAAGAAAATTTTGATGTGCTCATGTTAACTCTCTAATATTAAGCTATTACTTAGATAAATAATGACTAGTAAATTTTTGTGTGTTCATGTTGATACTCTGATAGAAGTACTAGATGGATCTCTTTTGTTAAAGCAAAAACTTGATTAAGAAGGTAGAGAGAAATCTATCAAGCAATAACAATCTAGCGTCAACAATCAAACAATGAATATCATGCAATGAAAGTCATGTAATGTAATGATAATTGGGTGATAGTGGGTGCTCTTTATAGTCATCGGCATCAATAATAGAAAAGGACTTTAAAGCACTTCATATATTTAAGCACACTTTGAATTTAGCTCAATTTTCCTTTCAAATGGAGAATGAGGATCTATCTATAATATTTTAGAGTGGCATTTTTATAAATTTTACTTGAATATCTTAAGACTCCATTTGATAGTCCATAATAATCACTTTTGATTTTAGATCATTCTTTTAGCATATAAGTATATTAATGACTTCAAAATAGAGTGTTTGTAGCCTCATTGGATTTATCTTATTGAGCTAGTAATTTTAACTTTAAGAACCTAACATTTAAATATTATTCGACCCTTCAATTAGTATCATTATATTATTAACCACACTTACATGCTTAATTTTGGTTTATTTGGATTTGGTTCAGAATAGTTTTGGTATCCTTGGGCTCTTCTCATTGATACATTTAGGGGCTGTTTGGTTGCCTGAATTAGGAGTGTAAAGTAAAACAAATACCTGTATTTACTAAATTTGGCTGTTTGGTTAATTTTGAGCGGAACAAATGAAACGCGTCCGATGCATTAGGCGTGTAATCTTGAGGCTGTTTTGCGGGAATTAGAAACCCGCTCGATACGAGCGGGTTATAAATTCTTTCGACGATGGCGTCGTTGGTGTTCGGCTTCATTGCTTCGCAGGTGGTGTAAGATTCCACGAGAGGGTGGTGTAAGATTGCACGAGAGGGTTCTTCGGCTCCTTCGTTAATCTCAGACTTCGCGCGACGATCACGTTCCCTTTGTCCGATCTGAAGTTGCGCCATTTTCATCGGAGGTAAGGAGGGAAGCTCGCGTTAGCATCGTCGTTGCTGTTCGGCTGCATTGCTTCGCAGGAGGTGCGAGATTGCACGAGAGTCTTCTAGGGCTCCTTCGTTCTTGTTCGGCTTTGCTCCTTCGAACACGTTACCCCTGTCCGATCGGAAGTTCCGTCATTTCCATCGGAGGTAAGGACGGGAGCTCCAGTTCGCTTCCTCGTTTCTGTTCGGCTTCTTTGCTTCGCACGAGCTGTAAGATTGCACAAGAGGCTTCTAGGGCTCCTTCCTTCTTGTTCGGTTTTGCTCCTTCGACCACGTTCACGTGTCCGTTCGGAAGTTGCGTCATTTGCCATCGGAAGTAAGAACGGGAGCTTGCAATTTTTGAAGGTAAATTTATCCCTTTAACTCTCTCTTCGTCTCTGTTGATTTCTCCCTTTGATTGCTGAACTTTGATTTCTCTGTTGATTTCTCTAGTTCATGAGCCTTACGCCCCTAACCATATTTCTTGATCATTATTCACTTGATCGTTGGGGAGTAAGCTGTTTATGCTTAGTTGGCTTACTGTTATTAATCATTGGGTAGTATTCAGGTTTTAAGCTTAGCTGTACATTTGACAAAGACTGGGTTAAAATTGACATGGTTAAGATACCCGAAATCTGTATAATTGATTGTTGTCTTTCTTAATTGGAGAGATAGTTGATAAAGATGATAAATAACTAAAACTTTTTCTTCCTTTTTTGGATGGAAATAATAGCAGCTTATTCAACTATTCATGTTTGTATATGTATAATAATAATTTTAGAGTTATCTGTTATCAGTCATGTTTTGTATAATATCGTCTTTTACAGGTAGATGATAAGTTAAATTTTGTAGTTATACAGATGGTTAAGCCAGTGGAAGATGACGCTGAACTCCGTGAAATTGAAACAAATAATGAAGTGATTAAAGTGCTTTGTTTTGCAATTAGTACATTATGTGTACTATTGCTAGAGATTCAAGAGGAAAAAAAAAAATATGATCCTCAACGGAATATACAACGTGACACATATCTTTCTAGGTTGTATAATGGATGTGATTCGGACTGTGTTGACATGGTACGCATGAGGCGAGCGCCTTTTTTCAAATTATGTGATTTAATGCGTACACGAGGATTGTTGTTAGACACAATAAATGTTCGGATCGAGGAACAAGTTGCAATGCTATTACATACACTCGGGCATAGTATTCGTAATCGAGTAATCCGATTTAACTTTCATCGCTCCGGTGAAACTGTTAGTAGGTACTTCAATGCTGCATTACATGCTGTTGGGGAGTTACGCAATGAATTTATCAAGCCTCCATCACCTGAAACTCCATATAAGATTAAATCAAGTAATAGGTTCATGCCCTTTTTCAAGGTATAATCTGTTTTTATTCAATTAAATTTTCTATATGTTATACGTAATCCTAATTTTATTATTTGTCAAATTTAGGATTGTATTGGCGCGATAGATGGAACTCATATTAAAGCTAGGGTTCCAAAAGAGAACGAAGCCGCGTTTAGAGGAAGGAAACCATACCCAACACAAAATGTTTTAGCAGCAGTAGATTTTGATTTAAAAATCACATACGTGCTTGCTGGTTGGGAAGGTTCTGCTCATGACGCAGCAGTACTTAAAAATGCATTAGAAAGATCAGATGGATTACGTGTCCCAGCAGGTAAATATTATCTAGCTGATGGTGGCTATTCCACACGAAATGGTTTTATTTCACCATATCGTGCCACAAGATATCACTTGAAGGAGTTCAGTTCTATTCATGTGGACTCGCATGCAAAATGATGGATATTAGATTTGTTTCTTAAATTGTTTTAAATTTACATGTGACTTTTATCTTTCTTGTCATTTATTACAGAATGATGTGCATATTACTATTTGTTATTGTTTGATTCTTTTGTGAACTACTTAAGCTGTATTTTCGTTAATGCTTGTTACATATATTTATACATTCAGCACTACTAAGCCAAATAATGGAAGAGATTGTCATTCAGTCCTTTTATACTATTTTATGTTAGGGAAGAATGAATTCGTCACAAACAGAGATGAACGGTAATTCGAAAACAAAGAGGAAAAATTTCTTATGGAGCTTAAAACCTGAATGGATAACTGGATTGCTTCAAATAATGATGGAATTCGTAAATGCAAATATGCGAAGTGCACAAGGATTCAAGGACTCTGTTTATCAAGGTGCAGCCCAAAAAATGAAAGAGAAGTTTGGAGTAGAGGTGACAGCTGAGCAATGCAAAAACCAAATAAGGCATCAAAGAAGTGTGTGGAATCACATTCAGGAGTTAAAAAAAAAATCAGGTGTATCTTGGGATGAAACAAAAAAAATGATTGTCATGGGTCAAGATGAATATGCATCACATATTCAGGTAATATTTCAATCACATAGTTTAAGTTGATATTTTTTTTCGGTTAACGGTTTTTTCTTTATTTCTTACAGGCTTTTCCCAAGGATGCTGCTTATTTAAATATTGCAATTGCAAATTATGTTGAATTGGAGATAGTATGTGGTATTGGACATGCAACTGGAGAGTGGGCGAAATCTGGAAATTCTAAAACTCCACTTGAAACGCAACAATTACATTTAAGCGATGACGAATCCCCAAAATTTATGGATGTTGGTGCATATGGACCAATGGATATTGAGTGCTCTGATATGCAAGAGAAAGAGAATAATACCGGAACAACAAAGAAACCTCAACCTTCATCTGCTATAGGAGGCGGCGTGAAAAAGAAGTCTAAAAAATCAACTGTCGATCACGATATTCGTGAGTATATTTGTTTGATGGCAGAAAGTGTGAATGAAGTTGCTAACGCAATGAAGAACTCAACAACATCTCCAAAACAAATTCGGAGTATGTATAATGAACTGATGTTTGAGTTAACAAATATTCCTGGCTTCTCAGCAGAAGAGGTTGATACGATATATGATAATTTATCAAAAAATCCCACGCTGATACCATCTTTCCTTTCAAAACCTACAGATTCAAAGGCTAGATGGATGCGTAAAGAGTTAGGAGAATGATTGAAGTTGTTGAAGATTTGCATATCAATTAATGGTGTTATTACTACAAACTTTCTCGTGTTATTTTGTTCTATTTATATCTACAAACAATGGGTTTATTATATTTTTTTATTGTAAGTTTTAATTAATGTTGTTTAAATGTTATGAATGAAAACTTTGTGATTTATTGATTGGATCAATGTCTCTATGTTTTCATGTGCTGTTCTTGCAGAGAATCCTGCGCATGTCAGTTAGCAATTGTAGTAGCAATGTTTTTAAACTTTTTCTTAAGCTCGTTGTCTTCTTTTGGTAGAATATTAGTGGTCATTTGATGGATTCAACTGCTTGTGAATTGTTGGACATGATCTTGAGAGCTAAACTTTATATAATCTTGTTTTATAATAGTTAGGGAGACTGGCTTTGACATATCAGTGGCTAGTGAGATTATGCAAACTCTGGAAGGCACACCAGTTCTTGTACATGCTGGGCCTTTTGCTAATATAGCTCATGGTAATTCATCAATTGTTGCTGATAAGATTGCCATTAAGCTGGTTGGTAAAGGTGGTTTTGTCATCACGGAAGCTGGTTTTGGTGCTGATATTGGTACTGAAAAGTTTATGAACATTAAAAGTCGCTATAGTGGTTTAACACCACAGTGTGCCATTGTTGTAGCTACGATTAGAGCTTTGAAAATGCATGGGGGTGGTCCAGAGGTAGTTGCTGGGAGGCCACTTGATCATGCTTATCTAAATGAGAATGTGGCTCTTGTTGAAGCTGGTTGTGTGAATCTAGTTATTCATATAACAAACACAAAGCTGTATGGTGTTAATGTTGTGGTTGCAATCAACAAGTTTGCAACAGACACTGATGCTGAGATGAATTTAGTGCGAAATGCTGCATTGGCAGCTGGTGATTTTGATGCAGTTCTGTGCACCCATCATGCTCATGGTGGCAAAGGAGCAGTAAGCACGCCTTTTCTAAACAAAATTATGTTGTAGTAGTGTTTGTCCTCATCGAATTTTAATTCGATGTTGTGTGAAGTTTGTAAGATTTCTTGTGAAAACATTTTACAGGTAGCCATTGATATAGTTCTTGTAAAACATCTTAACCTTGGTTATGATTTAATTTCTTTGTATCGCAGAAATTAAATCATTCAGAAGCCAGGTACTTCTCTCTATTGTCATAAATTATCTTTATTTTGTTTTGAGCTATTAGTTTTATGTTGAATGATTTACTTGCAGGAACTCCAGTTACTATGAGAATGATGAGCTGAAATCCCAAGTAAATGATGATGCAAGAGCTGGTATGAATACTGTGAATTAT
Source organism: Dendrobium nobile (assembly GCA_022539455.1). Taxonomy (NCBI): domain Eukaryota; kingdom Viridiplantae; phylum Streptophyta; class Magnoliopsida; order Asparagales; family Orchidaceae; genus Dendrobium; species Dendrobium nobile. The sequence continues at coordinate 66,021,028 of CM039726.1, read as the reverse complement.
GACATGCCTTCAGCTTCAGAACCTGAGCTCATCAGGGATGATGCAGTGAATACAACACATGAACTGCAGTACAATTTTCCATCATTATCTGGCTATGGGACTTCAACATCAGCGCAACACAGTGCCACGGCTTTTTCCCATCCTCAAACTAATTTACAAATGCAAAATTTTGCCTCTTTATCCAACTCAACACGTATGATTCTTCATTTGGTAATTTTGTTCTGTTCCAGTTCAGTGAAATAAAGCCTCTGTTGCTATCACAGTGAAGTGGAGGTAGTGCAAGGTATCCAAGGTATCAATTGATTTGTTAAAGTCCAGCCTCATTCGCCTTCTCCGGCCTCCCCACCTATCCTCTACTCCGTCACTTTTATTTGGCACTCCCTAAAATGTGTTATTAAACTTGTTGGCTCTGTTCTGATCAAGTCCAGGTGCTTTTTTTTTTATCTCATAGTTGAGGTTTGTTCAATATCTTTTTTAGCAAGTTTTGATATGTTAAACTGGTTGCTGAAAAGCTGTGGATTCAGGTTATGTTTGGGACGGAGGTTAAAACGTTTGGAAAGTTTGAGTGGCTTATCCTTTTTGCAGCTGGAGTTGCTATTGGCATGCAGTGTATGTTGCAGTTGGAGTCTATGCCTGCAGTGTTCAATATGTTTTTGTTGATCAGAATTTGGCTGTTTTCCTTTTATGCATCTGAAGGACTTTTTGAAAAGCTGTTTTAGAAAGCAATAAGAAGCTATCCCAAATAAAGTTTAAACAATCGGTGATTAGTTTTATAAATACATAAGTTATAATAAAATAAAATTACAAATGCACTGTTTTTACTTTACTCTTGATATATCTAACCAAACAAGGGAAACATTTCTCCTGCGTTTACTTTGCACACAACCAAACAACCTCAAAGTAATTACTTTACACTGCATTTACTTTACACTGCATTTACTTTACACTGCATTTGCTTTGCAGGCAACCAAACAGCCCCTTAGTCCAACTCTATGTTTTCTTAAATTGGGATTTAGAAAGTAAGAAATTTAATTTTGAAAAATCTCAATTCAAATATTGTATCAAGATTCTAACTTGATGAACTATATTTTCAGATGATGTATCAGCTCTATATAACTTTATGCATAAAATTTCTAAGATCTTTGAGGAAAATACTTTTGATGAATGATCAACTGGGGTAGGTTTTAAAGATTGATATAGGAAGGCCATATTGAATTTTGGGGAAAAGACCAAAACCACTTTAAAGGGTATTTTGGTTATTTTGGCCCTTTATCAACTCTGGGTCAAATTGGGTCCAATAAAGTGTAGGTTACTAACCAATAAGTCATAAAAAAGGTCATGGATGTGGTTACAAGGTTTGGAAAGAGCCCCAAGGCCAAATTCCACTGAATGACAAGTCTAATGGAATAAGTTATAAATATTTAAAGTTTTTACAGCCTTTGAAAATCAATCCTGTTTCTAGGACTAGAGATCTCAAAATGAGTTCAAATTTGATGCGTTGATCTTAGAAATATGTATAAATAATATGCAATTGACATATCATGAATTGAATGTCATTTGATTGGATTTCTAGGTGATAGAAAATTCACCCATAAAGGGTTTTAGGACTTAGGCTTTTGGCATTGGATCTGGACTTAGGAAATTTGGGTTTGGATTAGATTTTGAGCTTGAATAGTTGAATTTGAATTATTCATCTTAATGATAACCAAGTGAGTGGTTGATATTGATTGGAGATGATTTGAAAGTTGATTGGAAGTTGGTGGAAGGCTAGACCAGAGATTGAATTGAAAAGTTGAATTATATTTGATTAGGATTGGATGTGATTTTGACTGGGACTTATATGATTGAGAAGTGAACATCATCCAATCATTAGGTCATCATAATTAAATTCAGATATGTCCTAGTGACCTCATATATAGAAATGAGGTTAACAATTCTCTCATCATAATGTGTAAGTCTAGGATGATATAAATAATTATAACTCAAATTCTTCTTTTTTCTCATGGTACTTTGATTTTTATGGTTCATGATGGAAAAACTCTAACCTCAAGCTTCAACTCTCTAGAAACTCATAAATAATATATATATTTTTTAAATTAAAAGGGGGATTTCATTTTAAATTAATACTAGGAGCTATTTTTCTTTCTTCTATAATTCTTGGATCTCTAGCTCCTCTCTTTATGAATGAGTGATATTACCGTCTTATGACTCTATTTCCCACATTATGCAATCTTTAGAGATTTCATTTCAAAGTTTATATCATGCTTACCTACTAATGCTAATATATTAATTAATTATGTCGTATCCAAGATTCATGCTACTCCAACTGGTGACTCTTCTATTAATTTTGAAAAGATGGGGAAAAAGGTTTTCCCAAAAATAAGTTTACCAATCTCTTCAGTGTCAACCTCCCTCAGTAAGGTAAACGTTGTTCCTTCAAATATTATACTGTTGCTTGGTAAATACAAACATGGGTGTTTGAGCTAAAGATATTATAAATAAAAGAAGCCATAGTGTTAATCAAAATTGTGTACTATGCAGTTCTAATTCTGAAACTCGTGAATATCCTTTCTTTGAGTGTCCTATTTCTTTTTTGCCTTCTCACCAATGAATTACTACTGGTTATTTCTTTCACTTGTGATGCACTTTATCTTAAGTATTAGTATATGATGAAAACATTACATTAAGATTGCTAGAACATTCTTTCTCTTGGCCACTCATATTCTTGCTTTCCACATTTGGTGGGAGAGAAATAATATTATTTTTAATAGAAAAACATCAAATTTTGGAATGCTTATGGAAAGAATTATTTTTTTTATATTAGGATTAAGAGCAAAAAAAGTAAATTCAAGAGCATTGTTCCTTCTAATTACACTTGCTTATATGCTAGTTTTTGTCAAAGAGGACAAATTTAAATCCACTTTAGCTAACAGAGAGCTTTGTGCCATATCAATTATATCATAATAATTCATATCTCAAAGATTTAGTGCCATTAGAGAGCTTACAGGCTCTGGTCATGATCGTAATTTAGGAGGGGTAAATAACTATAGGGGCTTGCGCCTATAGGTAACCAAAACTCAGATCATAAAGTCCTCACAAAATGAGGGTGAAAACTCTAGGTAGTGTCTTATCTACAACCCCAATCTACCTTTTGAAAATTTACCCCATAACTTAATTCATTAGAACTCTTTGAAGGCACAGGAGGACGGGGTGCAACTTTTTGGAGCCCACACCAGATTAAAATTCTATATATATGGCATGGTTGAGAATATTTTTGACCATGCGCTCTTATGCTAGGATTGTTGTTTTGACATCATAGTGATTGTTGAGTTCTATTAATATTTGAAGGCAATGATGATTTCCATAAATTTTATGGGAATCAATTAGGCATTAATGGATCTTTTGTTCCCTCTTAGAAAATATGTGAGGTTTATCTTACTATTGTATAATGAAATTGGGAATGGTGACTCATTATGTTGCTTGCGTTATATTATTTATGACCCAAGTTATTTCTGTGATGTGAAACTATAATATTATTTCAATGTTGGTAAACTACTCTAGCTTGTTATTTAAGTTTTGGCACTAAATGCAACTATTGGTTCTCCTCTATGTCTCTTCACATGTTGCTTCTTATTGTTTTCTTTGTCATGCTATTTTTGAGGGATTTTATCGTACTTCCTTGGACAAATTCCACAAGACTTCATTTTTGCTTAAAAAAATGGCTATCAATGACTAATTGCAATCATTACTTGGAAGAAGAACTATAAATGAATAACTAACAATAATAAATCATAATGACAAACTAGCTAACTACAACTTCATAGAAGCATTCTATTATTTGCATATCTTATCAAATAATCTAATGACTTACAAGAAAGTAATAACTAATCATTCTATATATATGCTTACTATTATGCAATACAAGCATTTTAAAATAAGAGATTATGAGTAGTCATTTAATGAAAATGTGAGAGATAAAAGAAAATATTGTGATGATAGTATACATCATTATTCGAAACACATAAGAAAGATGATCATAAGAAAATAATGATATTTTGTCACAAAAAAGTATCCAAATGATGTGATATGTTATATATTATGAAATTATCCACTTAATAATTAAGGATGAGAAATTTATAACATAACATTATTAAATACATAAGTAACTAACACCAACAATTCACTTCAAATTTATCGTCCTTTCTTTCCATATCCAAGCATTCAAGTTATTCATTTTACACTAGTCTTCAACCTCCTTGGCTTAAATTTCTCTCATAACATCTGCAAACTTATTGAGATTCTTAAAGGATGACCCTCCTTTCATCACACTTATGTAAGAAAAATTCTTCAAAGCTTTAGATCTTGCCAGAATATCTCTATCTTTTAGCAGCTCTTCCACTTTTGATCGAACCTCCTCTTTATAAATTAGTCCATTTTCATCAGGAACCAAACTCAAACCTACCTTCCAAACCTTTGTTATATAGCTTTGGTTAAACAATTGGTCGGCAAAGTAAGGCCAACATAGAAAAGGTACTCCATTTCTCACACCTTCTAGGGTTGAGTTCCAACCACAATGTGCTATGAAACAAGCAATTGCAGGATGCTTTAGAACATTTTGTTGTGGAGACCAACCAATCATTCTCCCTCGATCCGCAACTCTTTCTTCAAAGCCTGAGGGATAGGTGCAACTATTGGATTTATCGGTCATATCTGGCCTTACCACCCATAAGAATGGTTGACCGATGAGCTCTAAGCCAAGTGCTAGCTCTTGAAATTGCTTGTTATTAAAAATTGTTATGCTACCAAAAGCCACATAAATGACAGAATTTGCAGGATGCTTGTTGAGCCAAGCAATGCATTGCTTATCCTCAGACCAAAAGTGACATAAATTAGGATCTCTTATTGATTCAAAGCTATTATGAAGTGGCCCTACAGGTAAAATGTAGGGCATTTCCTTGAAGACTGGCTTTTCAAGCATCTCAAAGCTATTACAGATTATCATCTCAGCATTGGAAGTTGCTTGGTTATTAACTATTATGTAGTTGAACACTATCTTTTGTGTTATTGTGTATATTCATCATTAAAGCAACACCAAAGGAGGTTGCTTGTGTCCATGGGAGTCATCCCTGGATTCAACTGGATAACTTCCTTCTTCATTGGCACGCCTAAATTTTTTACTCCAAAAATAAATTCATAAATTCAAATAAACATAAATTCACATAAATCAAAATATTTTGTTATACTAAAATCAAATAATCAAATGTGGGTCAAATCGTGTGAAGATGAAATGGACTGTATAAAAAGAAAGAAAATTTCTCAAGAGGTCAAAATAATCATTTTTGTATCAGGGAAAGAGATTTTAAATATAAATATTTTTGTTGCAATTGTTTAATATGTTCAGAAAAATGTCATTAAAATTCATATTTATTGCATGAAAAAAAGTTCAATTATATTTTATTTTGGATCAGATGACTACCAACTTTTCTAAGTTATCTAGCTTTTCTCAACTGCAATGAATAAAAGGTTTTGTTAAAGGTATGAAAACAATAGAACTTCCTACAATCACTCGGAGAACTTCTTCTTCTTCTTCAATGATAGAGAATTTCTTCAAGAACCTAAAGGTTTTAAACTGTGATCATCGTTCCATCTATGTCATCAAATGTGTAGTATAATTGTAACACTAATATGTTATATCTGAAACAATTAACCCTTAAGATCTTACCGTTTTCGTCGATGACTCCATCTTGAATAAGCTTGGGGATACTAAGTAAGGTGGCAAGGGTTCCAGCTGCAGCAGGCCAAACGACAGCCGTCCGAAGCCCTACGTTCTTAGCGATAGTGATAGCCCAAGCCATATTGAAATCTGCAATAAAGCAAGTGAACTTCACAGCATTATTTCTCATCAATTCTTCTAAAAAACTTGGCATCACTGTGGTCAAGGATGTTGTCAGCCTCCCAAAGTTGTGGCGATCCTCTTCAGGTTCAAGGCCATCTGGGATTGTCACAAAATGAATTCCATCGATAAATTTAGCTTCATCAAGCATAGAGCTAGCAAAAATACGCTCATGATTGAACTCTGTGTTGATAAAAGTTATTTGGAAGCCACGTTCGATGAGGCAATAAGAGAGCTCCATGAGAGGAATGACATGACCCTGTGCAGGATAAGGGAGTATGAGTGCGTGAGGGGAGCTCATGGTTGTTGTTGAAGAACAACTGAAACCTTAAGATGAAGCTTATTGAAATGCCAATGGAAGGTACATTTGAAGGCCTCATATATGTTATACTATAGCCTCATTGAATGATGATTTTTCTATGTCTCACTCTCTCTCTTTTTGTTTTTAAGGGAAATGATATTTTCCTTATGAAGAAATTAATTAAATATATGAGGTCAATAAAGATCAACCATGTGAAAGACATTTGTAAAGAAAAGCATTGAATTGTAATAACTGCACATTATTTTTAATAGAGATTTGAATAAACGATATGATCTGAATTTGATCAGAAAATTTTGAGTTTGAATTAAACCGTTTAATAAATGGGTCGAGTTCAGGTTGATTCATATACTCAATTTCAACATGAAATTGACCTTTTTTTTTTCTTCTATTTATTGGTACAATCTTTTTCTTTTTTTTTATCAATTAATCTAAAATTTATGAGTAATTAACCAATAAAAATATTTTTTTAATTAAAGTGGATTATTAGGTCAGGTTCGAGTTGCTCGCATGTTGGGTTCAAGTTCAATTTTTTTGCTCATTTTTTAATCAGGTCGAGTTCAATTTATCGGATTCAAATCAGATATAAATCAACCCGTTAACCCATTTTAATACCCCTATTTTCTAAGCCAAAATTTTCAATGGACTTATTAGCTTGTCATATATGTTATTTTTAATTTATAGTTTTGAACTAACTTAAATTCAATTAAAAAAAAAAATCTCAATTCTGGTGGGTTAGTTCCGAAAAAATTAGGGATAGAGTTTACTAAGGGTTTTTGCAATTTCTCATAAAGGAAATTCTAAAACTATTATGAGAAATTTGTTTTAAAAATTATTTTAATTATTATAAATATTTTTTTAATAAAATAGATAATAGTATTTTTGAAACTAAAACAGTTTAATATATATGATTATGTAACTAAGCTTTTCATCATAAAAACTTTTAAAAACAAACAAAAATAATAATTTCAAATAGAAGCGTGGCGACTGTATACTCCGACACACAAATAGACAACAGATATAGTATCTAAACAAGTTCTAGTCAAAGTGCTTATTGTTTGCATATATTAATATTATTATTATAGGGGTGTCTATATTGGACCCGATCCGAAAATTTCGGGTTCAGATTTAACAATTTGACCCGTTTTAAATATTGGGTTGGGTTGACCCGTTGACCCGATAATGAACCGTTTATGACCCGGCAACTCAAAATTGACCCTTTTTTTACCCGAAAAATGGAGTTTGACCCATTTTTGGACTCGAAAACTAGCAGTTTTTTGTTTGACCGGGTCATTCGGGTCGGGTCGGGTTGACCCGGACCAAAGCGGGTCGGGTTTGGGTCCTGAAAACTGACCCGTTTGCAGAAACGGATCGGGCTTGGGTTGACCCGAATAGTGCCGGGTCAGTTTCAAGTTCAACCCGAAGCAAACCCGTGACCCGAAATTGACACATTATGTTAGGAATCCAATTTCTATAAAAAATATTTTGAGCTGCTCTATCACTCTCCAAAGAAAAAAAAAGATAGAAGATGACGAACATTCATTATTTTCATCATGCCTCCTCCCTAATTTTGGAGATTTTAGGCTTGCAAGACTAAATCACAAACCAATCATCTTTTCTTAACAATATTAAAAAATGATTAGATGCTAATTAGTAATTACTCTTACAAATTAATCTTATTTATTACAAAATAAACTAATGACTATTAGATTCAATTCTAATGAGACATGTCTCCCTCTCTGAGATGAGCAATTATTACATCCGGTCACTGAATGCATTCATAGATCAATAACCACATGCCACGTCACCTAAAACTCGGTATTGATCGGTATACATTCAGATACGTTCGGATTTCACTGGACGTAATAATTGCTCCACTGAGAGGCTCTTGTTGCTGCTTTTGGCCGTACTTTTTTTTATTCATTTGATTATTTTGTGAGATTTGCTTGATCTCATTTTTTTGCTTCTCTTTGTCGTGCAGTTCCCACTTCCTCTTCCCATTATTTTCTTCTATATTATCAAATGTTTTGTTATTTTGGCTTCTACACTTGGGTTTTCTTTTTGGGAAGCTTTTGCCACACTGTAATGCATGAGAAAAAAAAGGAAGAACCAACTAATCTACATCTGCCTACCATAGAGCACTGGATGATTCGTCTCTAGCTTTTTATATGTATTACAAATATATTTTTTGTTGAAACCTCGGTCACATTTTTCTCTTTCTCCATTTTTTCTTCAAGCTATGCTTATGTAATAGTCTTCGACCTCCTTGAATAAAATTCCAGTTAAAAAATTAGCAAATTTTATTCAAAGATGACCCTCTTTTTAGGGCAGAATTGTGAGCAATCCTCTTCAAAGTCTGAAATCTTACGATATTATCTCCATATTTGAGCAACTCCTCTACTTTTGATCCAACCTTCTCTTTGAAAATTAGCCAACTCTCATCAGGAACCAAACTTAAAGCTGTCTTTCAAACATCTAGTATGCAACTTTAGTTAAATAATTGGTCAGCAAATTAAAGAAAACAAAGGAAATGCATTTCATTTCTCACTTCTATGGTTGAGTTTCAACCACAATGTGATATGAAACAAACAATTGCAGGATGCTTTAAAACCTTATGCTGATGAGACCAATCAACTATTCTCCCTCGATTTACAATTTTTTTTAAGCCTAAATGATCAGTGCAATTAATGGATTTATTAGAGATGTCTGGTCTTACAAATCATAAGTTTAATGGATTATCAATGAGCTCTAGGCCAAGTATTAGCTCCTAGAATTGCTTGTTGTTAAAGATTGTGGTGCCACCAAAAGCCGCATAAATAATAAATCTTGCAGGATGTTTGTTGAGACAAACAATGCATTTCTAGTCCCCAGACCATAAGTGCCAAATCAAAATCTCCTCTTGATTCAAAGATATTATGAAGAGACCCTACAGGTAAAATGCATGTCGTTTCTCTGAGACGTGTTATTCAAGCATCGAAAAGTTATTGCAAATTATTATCTCAGCATTAAAGTTGCTTGGCTGTTGGTGATGAAGTAGTTGAATGTTATTGTTTGTGTATATCAATCATTAAAACAATTTCTTGGCAAGTCGGTTATGTCCAACAATAACGTCTTTGGGCTTAGCTAGATACCTTCTTTATTAGTTTACCTAAATAATTAATTGGAAACATCCATCATTTCAAATCAATATAAATTGACATAAACCAAAATACCTAATAACAATTAAATTGAAAAAAAAAAAGTGAATTATATTGAGTGATGGAAAGATTTGGCACATAAAAAAATAATTAAATTTATTAAGAGTGCTAGACATTCACTGTTGAATTAAGAAAAGAGATCCAACTATACTATATTTATTTAAAAATTATAATATAATTGTTTAATTTGTGCCGCAAAATGAAATTCAAACTTAGCATTTATGGCATGATAAGATTTTTTTATCTTTTATTTTAGATCAAATGGCTATCAATGTTTTCCCTCTTGTCTTGCACTTCTCAATTGCAATGAATAAGAAGTTTTATTAAAAGCTAAAGAAAACATTAATAATAGAACTTCCTAGACTTAGAGTGTTCTCCCGGCATGGTATAGGCGATGGTCGCCATTGACAGTGATGGTGGTGACGACAGGCCGGTGGTAATAGTTGTCTTTTAAAATACGTTGAACATCTTTAAATCGTTTAAAGTATTTATTATTAAAGATAAGAAATAAAGAAAACTTGATTTAAAAAAAAAAACTGAACTTAAAATGACTCCATACTAGTCAAATCACTTTTTATTTTTTTTTTAATGTATGAAAGTGAAATTATTTTTATTTTTGTTGAATATTGTATAAGTGTGAAGATCAGTTCTAGCTGTAATGAGCGGTAAAATGGATAATTGTTATTTTAAAAATGAATGAAAATACTTAAAAAACAGTGTAACGGGGCTATTTTGATATAGGATTTATGTAAGATTTAAACATGATACTTTGCAAATTTTTATTTGGAGTCATTTCCATTTGTGGATTGAACCTTGTCGACTATGTCGAACTATCAACAGAGGAAGGAGTTTCGTACGCTTTATGTCTTTGTTAATGAATTTCTATATTCATAGGCCTTGAAGGTCTTATATGAACGTATAAAATAGATATTCCGTTAGACACATTGACCCTTTATCTGTTTGATAGTTCGAGCCGTCTCGACTCCTATATATTCATATAGGAGGATCGGGCTCGAACTTACGATGCCTTATGTCGTCCTCAAATTTGTCTATAACTCTCATGAGTTCATTACGGACAGTGACTTTTTATATTTTTCTTATTTTGTTATTACGATTCTTTCAATAAAATCAAATTTGGCCAAAAAGATTTTCATAAAAAATTGAAAATTTATATTACATGCAAAGTAAAGCATATAAACTATTAATTGTGTTATGAGTGTTTAATATTTTATTTTGATGGATGATTGGAACAACAAGTGTATTTTCATTCTTATAATTGTAAGTTTGGGTCATCAAACTTTGCATTAATCTTTAACAACACTTTTGTCAAATGTTGACCATTAACTCTAGCGGGCGCAATGCATTGCACGTTGATATTCACTTACATACATATATATTGTTACTTTCATTGCATGTTGAATCCCTCTGGTTGTAACTTACATTTTGGGCACGGGATGTATCTTTTGTAGTATCACTGAACTCTTCCGCTGGTAGGGGATTGATGTGTCTCTTCTGAGAGTTGAATTATGGTCACTCACAACTAGGAGGAACTAGTTGCATGCGAGTTGTCATGTTCATTAAAAGTGAACGAATGAATCAAGTCATTTCCATTGAAAGTTTGTGTCACTGATACTTGGTTGAAGTTGAGCTATCGTCAATGATGCGGAGCGTTAGTTGCAGATTGATCGATACGATTAGTAGAGGTTTCATGCATTTTCTCCACAGTCGAGTAGCATTGACTATGCATCGACTTTCATTTGCTATCATCATTCTGCTTCTTATTGTCGCTTACAAGCAAATCATTACATTCTTTACAATCCTTGCTGATTATTAGTTGCGCATTGGTCATGTGACATCGGAAATCTTTCACCTTCACATGAGTTATCATGTTCTCCATAACCTCCATTACCCGTTGCTGGCAAGCAAGTGGTACACAAAGTTTAATTGTTATCGGTCATTTGATTGTTAATTACATTTAGCTCCCAATTGAAGTAGGAAATCCTTATCATTCAGTAAAGGCTTTGTATTGTTGAGTGGAAGTCTGTCATTGTATTTTCCATATATGCTTGTAATCATTGCAGTGATCTCAGGTAAATTATTTGCATGAATTATTATTATTATTTATTTGTGAGTGAAGGGCTATTTGTAAGCTCTTCATCCAACATACACTTTGCATATGCTTCTTTTTACACATAATATAAAACCCTCTCATGCTTAGTTCAAGCTTTATATTTTCAAGAGTTTGGCTCTAAATCACTTGTTCATTTAAGCCCAAATCATGTTTTTTTTGCATTTAGTCCATTTGAGTCCAAGTTATGGCATAGTCTTTTATAAATTTTCTTTCACTTAGGCTCAAACTGAGACCAAAAAAAGTTCTTTGCACTTGCTCAAATTTGAGCTCAAGTCTAGAATCCATATTGTCCAAATTTTGTTCAAGTCTAAGTTCAGTTCGAGTCCATGCCCACTATGGTCCCAAATCAAGTCTTTGCTTGAATTCAAATTGTTCAAATTAATCTTATATTTATTCATTCGAGTATAAATTGAATAACTATTAATTATCTTTCTCTTAATGTTCAAGTTCATTTATATTTGATTTATTGTCATTTAGGTCCCCTGTTTCTGTCCAAGTCCTTATGTTTTTAGATAAAATTTTGGCAGCTTCTTGGCGTCTCCCATGTTTAAAAAAATTATGGGAAATTGGGCTTTCCCACAATGCTACTGAAGCGTGTATGGTAGGTGTCGGGGGACAACGGGTCGTACATCTTCCATCCCACCGCGCTATGAGAGCATGTATGGGGTTTCCAAAAATATCAGTATAAAAACACAAGTGACTTTCCCCACCACGCTACAAGAGCATGTATAGGGCTTACCCATCTCACCGTATGCATCGCACTGGGCTCCCTCATACCGTTCTACGTGAGTGCGTATATGTGGTTCTCCGTTCCGCCACAAATGTCAAAAATGAGATTTTAGGTGATTACCCGTTTCATCGTAGGCTCTGCATCGGGTTTCTTCCTACCGTGCTACGATAGTGCATATAGGAGGTTTATCGGTCTGCCACAAATGATGAGAGCATGAATTTGAGTTTGGAAAATGTATACCTTTGCAGGGCTTGAGAGACAATGGCAATGACGGGGTGGCAAAAATGTACAAAAAGATGTTTTCCCCCCTTTTTTAAACATTTCTCTCTCGCTCTCTTTTTGTCTCTCTACTCCGTCTTTTTTTATACTCAAATACATACATAAGACATACATTTAATATATATATATATATATATATATATACACACACACACTTAAAACTAATAATAATATAAACTTATAACATGATTAGCAGTATTTATAACTCTAATCAAACAATAGTAATCAATAGATAAGAATAACAATAAACTAAAAGGTGAAACTCACTGTTGGGCTTGAGGATATTGAAGTGTTTTGGGTTTTCAAAGATGGTTATTGTGTTGTATATATGGATTTGGCCTGCTGGAAGGGAAAAGAAGTGTAGTGAATTGATTTTATGGGGATTTCAGTGGGTTATGGGCTTTGTAAACTGCTGTTAGGTTTGAGGATCCTGTGGCCTTTAAGGGGATTTGTAATGGGATGCAGGAAGTATGAGGTTAAAGGGAATAAGATGAGGTGCTGTTTGGAATGGGCTGCTTTGAAGTAAGTTGGCTGTTTGAGACAATAGGAAGAAGACAAAGACAGCTGGGAAGGAGAAAGACAAAGCACCTATTTCACGTGGGGGACTGAGAAGCCTTGGTTTTAAAATTCAGATTATGTTGTATTTCTTTTAGATAAAATTTCATTAGCCTCATGACTGTCTCTCATTTTTAGAGAAAATTATGGGAAATTAGGCCATTCCATCACGCTACTAAAGCATCTATGATAGGCATCAGGGGACACAGGATCGTACAATCGTACATCTTCCATCCCACCACACTATCAGAGCATGTATGGAGTTTTCAAAAGTGTCGGTATAAAAACACAAGTAGTTTTCTCAACCACGCTACAAGAGCGTGTATAGGGCTTACCCATCACCGTTTGCATCGCACCGGGCTCCTCCTACCATGCTACGAGAGTGCATATAGGTGGTTCTCCGATCCGCTGTAAATATTTAAAATGAAATTTTAGGTGACCTCATCATAGGCACGATTTCTTAAAAAAAATCAGATTATCAGCTATTCGGTTTCATCTTAACTGTATATTGCCGCGCTCGAGACTGGCTATGACAGAGGAAAGCAAGAGACGAACAATGTAATTCATTTAATTGCATTAATTAGCTCTGACCTTCTTTCTAGGTTTGGGAACCCATTTTGTTAATGTTTAATTAAGTCAAAATAATATATTATTGATTTGTCCTTATCGCCCAAATTTAAAATGACAAAATTGTTTTGATCATGCCAAAAGTTTCCACGAGTTGTGTGTGATTTCCTGATTTACATGTTGATTGTCGCATTTAACCTGCCAAATTGGTCGAACCGGCAAAATTGGATAAATTGATAGTGCGTTTAGGATATTGTTGACATTCTAGTTGCAACGGTGAAGTTCGTTTCACGATCAGACGTCGTTTGGGCAATTTTAAGGTGTCATTCCCTCGAAATGTGTGTTGTTACTTTGGGACCACCACGATTTGTGTGAGCAACCTCAATTGAATAAATTGGTAGTCAATTTGGAGCATTGGCGATGTTCCGGACACAACGGCGAAATCTGTTTGTCAATCAAATGTCATTTGAGCAATATCGAGCCACATTTTCCTCAAAATTTATGCTTTATCTCGGGACGCGTATCAACCTTCTCGCACATTTTAATTTGAACAAATAGGAAAACATCCTTAGGTATACAAGACGTTCTGAATGCAATGGCAAAGTCCATTTGCCAATCGGACTTCGTTTGGGCAGCGTCGAGACCGATTTCCTCGATATGCGAGTTCTCGCCTTGTGATTCGTGCCACCACCTCGGTTGACCCCAATTAATCAAATAAGATATATATTTTAAGTGTCGACGACATTCCAGACACAACAACAAAGTCTGTTTAGTGATCGAACGTCGTTTGACCAGCGTCGCTATTTAATTTCGGGTGTCGGTAATCCCTTTGTACAGATCTCATAATTCGATGTTTTGATCGCAATGCCGTTGTATGTTTGGTATTCAGATGTCATTTGATCCTTTAAGTGATGCGTCGTGCTAACCCACGTGCTGCTTGATTCAATATTTTCGTCCTTTTTTGCGTGTAGTTTGAGTTGTAGGGGTTAACATAAATAAATCCTATAAATCCATATTTAGTTTTCCTACTGAAGCTAAATCATGATAATTGTTTGGAAAGATAACAATTAAATCCTTTGAAACTATTTGACCATATAAAAAAAAAATGATGAACATACTACCTATTAAAAAAAGCTCATTAGATGTATCCCTATTGCAAAATAATTCACAAAGATTATTTTTTTCAGAAACAATTTTCCTATTCGCTAGTTGCAAGAAAATAGAGAAAATTCAAGCAAAATTAAGAAAAACTGATAGGGGTGAATTAGATGGTATTCTTCTTACTATTATGCCTATTTCTACACTTTCTCATCACTTTGGAAATTTCGTATGCTCTTCCTCGTGGTCGTTTCTACATTGCTGCTGTAGCTTTTCATGCTTCACGTTAAGTTGCATTTTAAAACAATTGCTAAAGAAGCTTCTTCGCCTCCTTTGGTGACATCAAATGGGAAGTAAAGATGGGAGCTCGCAAACTCCAAAGGAAACCTCATTTCTCCCCTTTCACACACTTTTTGGCCATATCACGTAAATCTGTCACTCCCAAATATAGTAAATCTAAGATTTACAGCAAAAAGATGATAACATCATATTTATTTCGCCATGAGATTTAAGGGGATCTTAAATCATGTTTGGCGAGATTTCACGTCTTTTTAGGGAAATCCAAGGAAGGGCCTACACGTTAATATAAAAATAAGATTACAAGGTCCTTAAAAGGAACCTTCAGCTCACTAATGCTCAATGGACCTACAAAATAAGTAAAAAAAAAAAAAAAAAAAACTAAGAACAGATGATTCCTTATAGTAAGAAATACAAAATACTCTAATAACATTCTAGGACTGCAAGTAGTCAACACCCAAAAAAGGAAGAACATGAA